>JAQFXU010005372.1:0-11786 GCA_034693705.1 Spatulosminthurus flaviceps | reverse complement strand
CAGTAAAAGTAGGCATGCACACAAGGCATAAGTCGCATTGTATAACATTATTGCGTTTCCTACACACACACACACACACACACGTAACTTCCAACAATTAATCCCCTTCTTCTACAATACAGCCTTCCTCTTCATTACACTGGAATTTGTATCAACGTATAATTGCAACTAAGCTTAATATATACGTGGCTGACAACAATCTCAATTTACTTGTATTTAACATGAGGTTAAAGGATGGAGTTTTTGCGTGCAAAATCCTTCTTTCAACTTCCATGTCTGATTTGCAGTGTTCACAAGGCAAGAGACCTGAAAGTCCAGACTTTTAAACCATTTTTTGCAAACTCTACTAAAAGGCAGATGAGTTAAAGTAATTACAATGCTATGGTCAATTCATTATGGATGAAACAAATGAAATGACTCTACCCATCCTACTTCTCTTCACGATCCGAGTAATGAGTATTCCAAAAAGTAACTAGACAACTACCAACTACTACCATTCCAGTGAATGACTCAAATATTTATTGCACCTGACTAATCCTTTAACTTCCCTTTACCCACACACCATATGCTCCTACAGTAACTCCCCATACGGACATACATGCGTGTACCTAGCCCTTGGTCAAATTACCCATGCTATTTTAATGATTATTACAAAAGTTCTTTATGCCTTTTAAATACGGGAAAAAATCCTACTGTACTCAAGTAAGCAATAATCCAGTCGGCTACATTACTATAAATTATACCGAGAGAGAATTACAATTGAAGAAAATACACATTTAATAAAATACAAGAAAAAATCGTTTAAGTTTTTGTTGTTCAAAAATAAATTAATTCAATTTAAATTAAATGGATACATATGAATTTAACATTAAACCTTCTATATTTTTCCTAGACTCGACTAGCTAGAAACCATCAGTGTATGCAGCCCATGATGAGAATATACGAGCTTCATTTAAATTGAAATGCATTTAAGATTAGTTACGGTTACATTGTTCCTCCTCACCATCATCATCCCATCCTGACTACTTGATGAAGTTCAATGGATTTCATTTTGTCCACATTAGGAAATACCTTATTAAAAGATATTAATTCCACTGGCTCCTTACTACTTTTAAAAAAAAATCCGACTCTCTCTCTCTCTCTCTCTCTCGCTCTATCCTACGAAAATTGTTTTCTTGAATTGGAAAAGAAATAATAATTATTAGGAACACGTTTTCGCCTCACTCTATGCTCTTCTCATGTTAAACTACTCGCAATTAAATATACATAGAAGTCGATAAATCAGCCAGAGGCTCTCTTTTCCTCAGTCAGTGGAAAAGCTAGAGAAAAAGGTCACTAATTTATCAGCTCTTTTTCTTCTTCAGCTTCTTCATACCTTCCATCTCCACACCGACGTGGACAAGGCAAAACACCTGGTCTTCGAAACTGACAATGAGAGAGGAGAGACGGAGAGAGAGAGAGCATGGCTCATCATGATAAGTACATAAACGTGTAAATTTTACGACAACAACTGTAAATACGTTTCTGATGTAGGTGTAAAAATTTAAAGTACACCATAAAAGTAACAAGTTGCCTACAATCATTGTCATTAAATTGTCCATTCGGGTTCAAGTCTCAAGATTTCAATTCACGTTTCCAATTTTTTCCCAATACTTCAACCCTGCTCCGCGGATATACATATATGGCCCTGGTTAAGTAATTTCATTTCGTATGACTTATCTGGAGATTGTCTTCAAACCTCATAACCAGAGTGTATAAGGGGCTATTTATTGGCCATTGAAATTGGCTACACGGAATGGTTGGGTCATTGGGTGTATAGGAGAGAGACAAAATTTCCCCATTAATTTGTTACAGACTGCTTTTAAGGGAAAAGCTACCTTCATCAACCAATTTCAATTGATGATCATTCCAATCGAGCGGTGAGAGTTCAAAAAGGCTAACTACCCCCACTCTCCACGTTATACAACTTACAAGTAAACTGACAACAAAGACGAATCTGCGAATGCCGAATTAATGCTAAGCGCCATTCTAAAGGAGTAGCAACAAATAAGCTCTAGTAATAAGGCTGAAGAAACATAAGTACTATAAAGCCTTCTTCATAATAATCAACTACATACACATGCACTTATCAATATGTGAGGTAACTGTTTATGCAAACTCGTGAAGCAACTGAACGGGACAATAACACAGTAGTCCTTAATTGCAGCCACAATAAACATCAAGGCTCTCCATACTAGCCGCTCTAAGCCTAAAAACAGCCAAGGCTTTTACAAATTTCAAAGGACCAATTAAAAATCATTAACGAAATGCCGTTTAGGAACATGCTTGCAATTATCAATGGAAAACAATTGCAAATCAACGTTTCAATAGCAGTACAATTATTATTATTTGGAGACTATTACTTTACTGCACATGGTTGTTGTAGGTCATAAATACACGGAAAAATTTATGGAGTCATTACTTTTGTATTAGGAGGGCAGGAGGTTTGATTAAGGGCCATTTGAGAGCAGATTCCACCTGAATGATGGCCCATCATTCCGTTTCCGGAGTTAGGGGAGGGTCCTAGGTAATTATTTGGGGGGTAGTCACCAGGTCCACCTGGATGACCATACATTCCTTGCTGACTTCCATCCGGCGTCCCCATCCCACTCACATGTCCATTATTCAACATGCTTCTTCTCCTTTATAAATAAGTTGACACTTCTGAAAATTTCCTGGAAGAGGTTTGACCTGGAAAAATTAATTTTCAAACATTGTTATTACTATATATGATTATCACAGAACCATGATTTTTCTCATTTCCATAGCAAAAGTCAATTCTCGGGTGGAATAATAAGAGTCATGAGTCATGTCACGATTTCAATTCCCTTCCTACTATTTCACTTTGATTAGGGTGAAATAACAACAACAACAAGTTCAAATAAGCTAGACTTATTACTCATATGTCCATAATGAGAATTGGGTTTGCATGGGGTAGTAGTAGTACATACATAGTGCAGTACTAAATACCATGGCGCGGGCGAGACAGCAGGTAAGAATAAATTGCATGTGGATGGAGACGTGTGGTGTGGTACTCTTCCATATGTTTCCCTACCCGAGCTAAAGGGTTGGATGATTGGGCTTAATGAAAAAGACCGCGTGGTCAGGAGGCAGCAATAAATGTAAAATATTGTCCAGAATAGTATAAGGTTATGCCATTTGCGTAATAGGAGGACATGCGCCTCTGCTACTATTAAGTGAAAGAGCCTATGGGAAGAAGCTATTGGGAAGCTAAAAGCACTTGGTCCATAAATAAATTAAAAGTAAACGTTGAAGGAATATTATTAGGTGAACCCCTAAGATAGAAAGTTCAGGCTCACCTACTGAGCCCTGCAAAGATCAAATCAAATCATCGAATCCAATTAATTAGACACCCCTTCGATTTCCAATCTACGAATCTTGATTGTCTACACTACCAATACCAATCTACACACACAACTTACCATTGTTAGTACCTTCATTTCGTATTCTATATATAAATATGCTGTTGTAGTGCTTTATGGTTGACCATTCAATAAGAGAGTCTAACTTGGCAAAGTCATTACGTAAAAAAGGAGTTGTATACATACGTTTTGCATTACAAATAGTTTTTATTTTCCAAGTATATACGTATGTGCACATACATTACACGAGATATGGTTGGAAATACCAGGATTATTTATTAGGAATACCCTCGAAAGCACACATACTCTGACGTACAGGCAACTTGATAGTTTTAATAGTATAAAGGAAGGGAGAAAACGTGTATTCCACCTTTATACTTGCCATTAGCCAACCAATTTTTCTTTTAAACATTTTATAACCTCTGTTTACTCTCAGCTTTTACCGCTCCACTACCTTATTCTCTTTAAAAAAACACAGAAATATTAAAATAAAAGAACCACATCCGCAGCTAAGCCTACCTTAAGGTTTCTATGGAGCTAACATTGGTTGTTTTACATGGCTTTTACTACGTACGTTCCATACTTTTACGCGGAACACTGTGTATTGAAAGACAGGTGTAAACATACATATGACTTAATTCTGGTCCACAACCAGATAAATTATCCAGATCTCTCATCCCTTTTCAATGAAAAATAAGCCTCCAGGCGTAAACACCTATTCTTCCTTTCAAAAGCACAATTATCCCATGATTTTATTGCCCAAAGGAGTACACTACTCTTACTATCATTGAACTCTCATCATCTATGATTTTCTCATTATTTTTATACAATTCCCCTCCTAATCATCCTCAGTCGGAAACCGCTAGGGACGTAATGGGTGTAATTAAAATCCTACAATGATTTCCCTTTCTCCTCCAATCCTAATCTAGCTACATAAAAAGAACAAAAGAAACTTGATTTAGTGTCCTTAAAACGGTTAATTAGCAGCCAAGAAGCTATTTTTACACTTACTCCGTCCATCGGAACAGAAAAAAGGAAGGGGGAAGTAAGAACGCCATTGAGAATCTAAAATCTAAAATGACGCATGAAGTGGCCGAAAGTAACTTGAGGAACGGAAGGAGCAAAACAATTTAGATAAATACAAGTGTTTGTATAAAACCTAGAAATATGTACAATGCTAATTCCGTAAAACCACTTCTAAAATGTTCTAGAGAACAGACTAAGCATATCCGTAAATGCTAGAAAGTACCATAAAACATGTTGGGAGAGACGAATCTCTACAAGCATGTTGTTCCATTGGTTACCATGGCTATTTGATAGTTTGGTAGAAGCAAAGTGTCAGGTTCTGGCCACGGTACCGTACAAATCTGACATGGTTTCCTACTCTATTCCTCCTCGACTCGGAAGGGCATTCAAGCCCTGACTCTACCGGTTTTGTCCCTATGCACGGATATGTATGCGACTCAACTGAGGCCGAAAAGTAAGGAACGTATGTACGTAGTAGGAGTACATAATAATATTAGAGAGACGAGGAGGAGCACTCTTTCACTAAAGCAACTGTACAATTTAATGATGGGGTGCGAGAGATGTGTGAGAGACATTTACAAACACACTAGAATACACACACGTACATACTTACAGTACATAAATGTATACCATTAGTATATGCACACACGTGAGCGTAAGAGAGCTGACTGGAATAAAAACAAGACCTCTGTGGCTGGAGCTGGAAGGACTGGAAAATAATTAGAGGTTAAGGTGAAGTCCGTGGACCGGTTTTGGCTCAACTCTGTGGTTGATAGTACGAAGCAAGCCTCTTGTGAGAAGAGATAGCACTGACTTAGCGCCATATACTTGAGCACACATACGTGCACTACAGCACATCAGTTGGGTCCATGCCTATCGCATTATTATTATGGAGGAGGAAACAAGAAAAACGACCTATGAAGAACGATAAAAAATTACCGAGTCTGTAATTATCCACAAATTATGATCATCACTTGCCTCTTTCATAGAACCAATAGTTACCCATTCTTTCATTTCACCAGCAACAACAACAAATCCAACAAAATTACATAATTTTATAGCCATACACCTTGATGCTATTTAATCGCTAGTTTCCCTGGATTAAGGGCTAAAAATGAGGGTACGGACATAGAAACGCAGAGTTTCTCTCTTGAAACTTCATTGTACCTAAGTATAGTACATAAAAAACTAATGGGCTTTATGGCAGGCCGTGAGGGCTCATTGCCATCTTCTTTGACGCCATACATTAACTTGGAAAAGTATCCTCAAAAAATAAGATTTTACAAATATCTTTGTCTGGCTCTGACGCCTTTCGGCAAACACTCACCTCAGGCCTTCCATCACATAACTACCACTTAAACATCTTGAAGCTCCAAACTTGTTTCTCATCTTCACTTCTCTCTCTCTCTCCCACGTCTTTGCACATTCTCAACGCCTTCATTCTCAATCATTTTTCTTGCTTACTACAAACACACACAGAGCAATTATAATAAGAAAAACCATTACCAAACTCAAAAGTTTCTACTCCCATCAGTCTCAACGTTAACACTATCAAAGTATTAAATAACATTTAATTTAAAAACACCCATGAGAGGAAAATTCATAAAAGCCTTCCTTCTTACAAGAGCAATAGGCGAATTCATGAACCAATATGTGTTTGCAAAGTTTAGATTGGAGGGAAATTATAGATGGAGAGCCCTGCATTGCTGGATAAAATATATGACAGGAATCATATCAAATGGAATGAGTCAAGTCAAAATCGATTAAAATTGGGCTTCTGCTAGAAATTACAACATTAATTTTAGTAATTGCTGATATATCTATGATTGGAAGTCATCAGGCTTAGGAGAAGTTGCTTTGAGGGAAAATTATATTACCAATAAATAACACGAACTACAATCATGATTGTGAGCAGCAGAGCAGCCCCGCTGCCCCGCATGTACACAACATACTCTTTATAACATTTATATAAATATTATTAACATATGTACCCAAGGGTCCACGTACTCGAAAAAGCATTAGTATAGTAGCTTTGTTATTTATACCCACGTCTATATAGACAGAAGTTAATGTAACTGCTTTCGGAACTCACATCTTATCGATATAATTCAGTTGCAGGATTCAATACATAATTTCCTATTAAATGCAACCACCACTAGCAGACTAATATCCACGTTCCCTTCTTCCACGTATACTGCTCTCAGTGCTCTCTCCTGTTTCCTTTCCATAGAGACACTAAAATAAGGCAAGCTGAATACACCACCCCATATAAACCATACGAAGCTAATGGAATAACTCGGTGGCGCAGAAACAAAACGAGCTAATTAAAACTCAGCCATTGAATCAACATTATCATGTGCACATATATATGTGTGTACAAATGAAATCCAATCTCACAAGTGTCCTCCCTCCATTCCATACTCACTGGAAATATCTGAGCATATCCGCTCACATACATACGTGTGTACATCCCTAAGGTATATCCCATAATCCATACAGAAGTGCAGAGACAGGTCATGTCCAGTATCATTGCTCACTGAGCAACTCTTTATTAGCCAAAATTCTCTATAAATATATGAAAATGCATACAGTCATATTTGACATAACAAGGTATGTAATGTAGAGAGACGGGTTCAAAGCTAGAGTACAAGATTGCATAAAATAATTGACTGAAAACCAAGGGACAGGAGATATCACATCCAGGCAAAAGAACAAGAGAAGAGAGACCATTTTTTTCAATACGTTCTCCATGTACCAACACACTGTAATATTATCCTCCATAGCCACTACCCACGTTTTAGACAAACAGTGTGTACAAGCATACTTTACCAGATATATATACACGTTCGAAAGAAAAACAAGTAAATAACTAACGATTGAAAAACTATTGAAGCTAATAGGGAATACTTTTTTCACGTAATAATGACGCCAAGAAAGATAATTGCTTCATGTACACATCCTCAATGTGGATCCCATTAAGTTGTATTGAATTTCGCCTTTTTCAACATTCATTGCTCCTTCAACTTCAACTACGACTACCACCAGTTACACAGTCTCCCTTATAGATAGTGCGGACTTGCAAGAGGAGCAGGGAGAGCTATAGAGCAGCTTTTCAAAACCCCTAAATTTCTTCTTCATTTGTTCTCGTCTTTCGGAGTTGAATACATAAAAAGCACTAGAACAAGCGCTACTTCCACGTTATACTATTGATGGTAAGTAATTACTTTCGCTTGTATGTACCTACATGCACTTTTAGATACACCTTAGAGACTTGGAGTTCCATGGAACAGTCGCTTGATCAAAATGTTTTTCTTATTTCCCCCCTACTCATTAACAGGCATTGTACACCTTAATCTGCCTTTTACACAGTCTAAATACAAATATCTACTAATGAAAAGATTATTGTTGTAATGAAATCATAATAATAATGGCATGATTAAAGTTTCACTCGTCTTCCTTTCCCTTGTCTCTTTCTTCTTCGTCTTCTTCTAAAATAGAATCCTATGAATACGCTGAATACGTTGATGAAGGACGCGCCTGCACTATGCAAGATTCCTCTAGTAACAACTTTCATCATTACTGTCGAATTGTGTATTAGGGTAAAGAGATGACAAGAACAAGAATCATGGCAGCAGGCATCCGTGGGAGAGCATATATAGGGGACATCATAGTGACACATGTAATTATTGTGCTTTTACATACGCACCACATTTATGGACTATAAGAGCAGATTATATTGTATACTTTCATACATCTATATATCATTACTCATGTGCACTTCAAAAGTAGAGCCAACTCATACTCATATGAGAATGCCATTAGCCCAGCATTAAAACCTGTTTTAATTTAAATAAATTGTCTCCAATTTATCAATTTCGGCATCTTCTTATCCCATTCACTTGATGATCTCATTCGAAGATAATTGAGTGCTAAATTGGAAAAACTGGTCTTCAATACTCCCTCTACATAATGTATATCCTGGCTTTAATTACATGTAAATACATGGAGATGTATACAATCAGACTACATATTTATCATGTTTATGCCCTCACGCACAGCAACAACCATCCACCACATATATTCAATTATATAAGCTCCATATCTTGTATACACCTCTCATAGACACATTCACCTTTCTTCTCATAGCACTATGCGTCTGTACAGGGTGACCAAAAAACTACACGGGTCTACGCACCCACCAAAATTCATATTTAAGCCCTAAATTTTAAAACGCAGAATTATGTTTTTCAAAACATTCTAACATCTTATTTAATCAATAATTATTAGAGGAAGATTAGTACTTATTGGGGTCCCTTCCAGAATTCCATAGGACACTATTACTACGAAATTTTAACATACAACAGGGGAGCACACTAAAAGTTGCGGATACTCTAGATATTTAGATAAGGTGCAACAATGACAATATATAAGGTCGGCAGGTATACTTTCATTCATAAAAATATTTGAGGGAAGAAGCAGTAGAGGAGGACGTGAGTTCCGCCGTGGAACATTTTGCAAAAACTTATCTATACCATAATTGGATGCATCCTCATCCTCTCTCACATCTCATCATCTCATCCCTGAGTGTATAATAGGGATCAGCTCTAAAAGATGGCACAATACATATGATTAGTGCAGTCACTGGATGAAGAAAAGGCCCTGCAGGAAATTCCTTTGTTCCTTTAAAACTTTGCTTGCTATAAACTTACCTATCCACATATAATGAGAGAGATTTTCCAAAAGGAAGATATAATAATATATGTACGAGCATTATGCGAGACCGTAAATGCAGCAGAACTATCTATACAAGTCTTGCGTATACAGTTCGTTATAAATTCAATGGATGTGCTATTGTGTATAGGTCTTTGATTAATATAAAGACATGGGTGGGCATAAGCCCTGAGAGCGCACCTAATGAGGTAATTGATAACGTCGGGTAACCCACAGTAAAGTAAAAATTGCAACTCATTTCCCTTTATCTGATTTTGTAGTAGGAATAATTATAATTAAACGTAAAGGTCGTCATTGTCTATTTATGCTCACATTATTTCCCTATCTGAACTTTTTCATCATCCTCATCCCCTGGCATTCGACAAATCTCCAAGCAATACAGTATCCTTACAAATGCATGCAGACCAAAGCCATTCAAATCCACGTACTCCTTCCATCCATCAATGAATAAATGATTCAAGTCATCAGGTTCATTAATACTATCCACTGTACTGTACTTGAGCTATAGTCTCTCTCAATTGTAATTGGTCGCCAATTACTCATTATCCATTGTGTTCTCAAATGTATCACGTGTCTCATTTTACCACTACCCTGCTCCTTTAATTCACCAATAGTTAATCTACGCTTTCCATCAAAAATCTCTCCATCATAATTGACTCATTGTAATTACCCATATAAGCGGGTTTCTACGAGCGGACTTACACAAGAAAATCTTTTCGAAGTCTTGTCAAATATTTTCATCACACCTGAAATAACAAACGGGTACTAACATTCATTCTAAAAGTTTACACCATGTGTACTTGTACTACCTCCTCATGCTCAGTCATATTGGGAAGGCAAATAAATCCATGATTTCTTCTGGTGAGAATTGATTTTAGCATTTAAAATCCAATTTGCTCTGCCCTCCAATGTACCAAATTCTTCGTTCTCGTGTCCTCCAACATCCTTTCAAATGATCGTAAAATAAATCTAGAGAAATTGATTTCAGTTTTCAATCAGTATCAACATTCGTTCCTCAAAGCACTTTTATGTGTATGCATGTGCATTTCAAAGAAAATATGATCAGAGAGGACGTAGACACATGGAACATAATCACGTTCCTAAGTCGCTCTCACTTATCGACTATCAAATAGCTATCAATTTCCTTAATGGGATAGCAGATGATTGCAAAGGCACGAGTTGAGCAAACTCCCACGAAGACGTCCAATTATTACCGAGAAGCAATACATTACCACTCAGTCACTTATTCAATAAGTACAAATGCATACAAACCTTGTGAAATTTTACCAGCTTCCATATCAGTTTTGCTTGTTACGTAAGTTGATTGAATTCCTAAAAATTCACGTACGTACATATCCCGTGTAATTAAATCCATAACCAAAATTGAAACATTACAACTCCTTGATAAATAATAGTAATTGGGAGTTTGGGACTTTTGGGAGTACGGAGAGGACAGGATTCCATTTGGGTGTAACTCCATTAAAATAAAAGTATAAGTCTCCACGGAGGACAACTTCATTTACGATACATAAATTCTTCAACACTACCCCGCACTATCCGTAATACTCAATCTTATATAGAAATAAAAACCTACATGCATACAAAGTCATATTTGATGTAACGGTATCCAATAATGCAAAAAAGGATATACATCAAAGCTCCGTGCAGGACCTGTAACATTAACAGCACTTGGACCTCCCTACGTAACAATCCACAAAAATTCAAGTATCTCAAGTAGAATCACAATTCTATCTTATAAAATCCACTCCACCACATACGAACTAAAACTGCTTCTGTTTAAGCATTGAGGTTCCAATCTTTACCCAGTACTTTAAACAAACCATGCCTTTGTACATACAACTTTGGGAATGCAACGAATGGAAATAGGAAGATCGAATAAGGGAAAAAACAATAATTTATTTCCTGTCTCTTACACACACTTTCGGTCAAAACCTAGTCTGGCCATAATCTAAGGACCACAACTGTAAGCAATCACAGAGTACAGGGAACACAATACATATAGATATGTATTACATGTATGTAACAAATGGTCTACTGGTGCACATCTAAAGAAAAGGGGGAAATATCTAGTGCTTATAAAAGATCCTGGACGTAACAACTTCGGATTGAAAGGTTAGTTATGAACGAGCGAGATTTCATCATGGTAAATTGTCCAGCATTATAACAACAAAGATATAACTTTACCAGCATCACAAGTTTTCAGATATCCAAGGCTCTTAAAAGGAGCTTGTTTTTTCCTAATAATTAATCAGTGAACTATTCAAGAGAATTGCGAACAAATTTCAACATAATTACTCGACAATGTTTTTCCTATTACTTGGGCTTCTCAGCTTGAATAATCAGGAAGAGATATGTTTGTATAAATCGTATGAATTCAGATGTATACCAGTTTCTTGAATTCACACGTAGATCTGTATTCAAATCTCTATCAGTACTGGTATTATAAGAAATCCTTAACAAGAAAAATATTTGGAAAAATCATTGTTGTTGATGGCACACTTGTATCATTTGTAGTATGTCCACAGAATTTACACATGTGAATTTATCCATCCTACAGACTGAAAATCAAATGGCTATACATACATA
>JAQFXU010005371.1:0-11787 GCA_034693705.1 Spatulosminthurus flaviceps | reverse complement strand
AGCTATGACCATAAGCAATGTTCAGAAAAATTTTGAACGAAATCGGTCAAGTATTTTTTGAGTTATCGTGGGGAGGGGCGTACGGACTTACGGACGTACGGATGTACGCACAAGGCTTTTTTATAAGGGGGCTGACGCCGCCCTAAAAACTGATATTTTAATCATAGTTTAATTTCTAAATATTGTAAATAATCTACATTCTGGAGCTACATATTTTTAACTCGGAATTTTAAGGAAAAGTAACTATAATTTTACTACAGATCTGTAGCTTTTGTTTCCTGATTTGAATTTCCCAGAAAACCCCTTGACACGCTTCATATTTTTTACGGGATTTTTCTGTTTAACCTCTTCCGGCTTTGCAAATGTAAAATGTAGTAAAAAGGTAAAAAGTCAAAACCAAGTCATTACAATTTTTTGAAATTTCCTCAAACACTAATTATGCATTAGTGTGACATATGTGTTAATATATGACAAAAAAGTATTTAATCCGCAGAGTTTGTCTGCATTATTTCTAGTTCCATTTTAGACTTTGGAAGTTCAAGATGTTCACGTTGAAAGTTTTGTGCCTGGCAATTCTTGCTAGCATCTTCGATCCTACTGTTTCTCAAGAAGAGGCCGACTATTACAGAGACGATGGAGATATTGTCACTAGACAAGCAACTGAAAAATGTTTCGAACATTCTACTATTAGTCCTGCCAGTCAGGAAAGATATATTGAGCAAATGTTTGAAGATCCAGCCGTAATTTAATCTATCATTGTTGTTCCTACTAATCATATATTATTTTTCATTTTACTCTTTGCATGTAATTATTTAAAATCTGGTGGTAAAAATGTATTTGTCAATTCTAATTCTCAAGGTCGCGAAATGCTACACGCGTTTCCACTCACAAAAAGAAGTTTTCGCACTTATCCAATCAGATGCAAGCTCAGTTAGAGAACAGTACGATAAATTTCGTGACAATTTTTGCCCTTCTTGGTCAGAAGGCAAGAATTGTCTCAAGCAATACATCAAAAATAGATGTTCCACGAATGAAACATCAGCCCTGAAGGCCTCTTCCAACTTTAACGTCGAGGTGGGCCTGTCATCCCTCATGTGTGAACCTGTTTGGAAGAATAGACTTCGTTTTATGCTTGAACGTATGATTTTTACTTAGTTATTCGCATAAATAATAGAATTATCTTAGAATAATAAAGCTACAAGTGGGTGTTTTTTTAATTGCTTAGGTGCCAAGGAGACGGGATTATTTAAGTGTGTCGTGAGTGGACCGGAATTAGAATTTTCTCGTTCCTTACATGACTGCACTGTCGGTGCTCACCAAGAGACCGGAGTATACCCACCCTTCAAATCGTTAGTGCTCACATACATAATTATAAATGATTTTTTCATAAATTATTCTAACATTCCGTTGCTTAAAATATTGTTGAAATTTTTTAGTCAAATGCGAGAGTTCCATGCTTGTGGAAGCCGATTCATGGATTTGTGTGCGGGCGGGGACAAGGACAAATTGGCTCAACTTCAAAAATTATTTAAAATGATCATGACGACTATTGATAAAAACATCGACGTAGTTTGGAAAAATCTTGAAATTTGACAAGCTTATTGAAAATTTTCTCTTTCTATTGATTCACCTGATTTCTCCATTACCTAAATTCGAATGTTTCAATTGACACACTTTACCACTTGTCCGTATTAGAAATTTCAAATAAAACAAACGTATTATTTGCTAATGCAACATTAATATTTTACTATATTTATATCAGTTATGCATCATAGCATTAAGTTATATATGGCATACCTTCACATTTAAACTATGACACAATCATTCGTATATAAATTTTACCTACAATTGGGTGGACACCAATCAGAATTTTATCTTGCCTTACGACCATGCACTGTCGGGCTGGGCAGGACTTACTAAAAGACGGGAGTACCCTCCCTTACAATCGTTGATGTTCACATAGTAAATGGATTTTAGAAAATTCTAACATATTATTAGGTAAGATTATTGGAATATTTTAAAATACTTACGAGTGTTCAGAAGATGTGGATCTGTGTGCGGGCGGGGACAGGGACAGTGATAAATTGACCCAGCTTAAACAAATGTGGTCTTGAGGACTATTGATAAAAATTACCACGACCACTCAGCTTGGACATCTTTTCAAATTTGACAGGTTATTTGAAAATTTTGCTTCTAAATACATGCCTATATGTCATTTTCCCCGTAAATATTTATTTTTACACAGTTTTTCCTTTTCCCCACTAGTAAATGCCTAAAATGCTTAACACGCTGAATTATTTCCAAATTATCACTTTCATGATCATGTAGTAATAAAATTATCGTAAAGACTTTCAAATTATTTATTTTTCCATCATATTAAGTTAAATTTGATCATTTACAAAATTCTATAAATTTTCTGTATACATGGCATTTTCATACAAGGTCTATTTTATTACACCTAGGATTGTTTCTCTCTCTTTGGAATTAAAAGTACAAGTGGTAAAAGCAAAATGTACAAATAATAATTAGTAAAACTTAAACCTAGCCAATCATAATTGCTCTAAATTACAGCTCATTTTTGGTAATAATAATTACTACACTACAATGTGTATATATAAAAGGAAAGTATGTAGAAGTTTTAATGCAAGATCCATCCAATGTATCCATAGAAGACGCCATTGACTAAGCCCAGGGTCTAAAAAAGATCAATATCAAATCATTTAGCATGAAATTAAATATCTTCAAAACAAAATAAGGAAAGGATTTCCAAAATAAGCACGTAATTATTTCTCTGCGTAAAATTCCTCAAGTTCCTCTCGACACGCACAAACATAATTGCGTAAATGATATGGTCACATATAAAAATACACACTTTCCCTTTATTTAATGCCGCAGTGAAGGGCAAGTGGATTCATTGACATTTACGACCTCAATCTTGTAACTTATAGCCACATTCTCTTTTCCTCCTTAAGGAGTGCCTATACTCACTGTCTGGCCATGAATTATTCAGCAATGGGTAATTTTATACGTGTAATTTTTTTTATAATCTCACGCACAATATTCGTTTCACTTGCAATTAACACTACATGTATCTCCCACCCGAAAGTAAAAGAATGCAAGGTTCACCAGTTAAATTTAATTTGATTACACATTTACTGCCTTGGAAATATAACTTCAATAGAAATAAAAATGACTCATCCCTTTAATTAAACAGCACCCCGTGCTTCAATATGTACTCTCAAATAAGGTCAAAAAATTGTGTATTTTCATATATATGCCCAACCATGGTAATTAATATAAAACTTTTTCAACTCACCCCAGCAGAGATCCTCTCAGCAAAGATGTCTTTACATCTTCCTCCACAGTTCCCAAGTTTGTCCACATTGATAATAAAGGCAATTCCACTGGCAATTAGAAGTAAAGATGCTACCACGTGGAAGATCGTGTCCTAAAAAATACAATTAAAAAATAATTTAAAATCCAAACAATACCAAAAACACCTCCAATCCTCACACATATAAAATTACTTAAATCTTTTCTACAATTAGCTACCTCCTTAAAAGCTATAACAACAATTTTCAAAATTCGAAACTTACAAAAGTCTTAAATAAATCCTGCCCATCCGTAATTCCGATAAGAGCTGCAAGAAGGAACACAGCGGAAATGACCAAAACAGCAATGACCGATCCAAAAAATACTTCATGTTCCTTAATCGTATTCTGCAAACTGGTGGAATGAGCCAAAAGACCAATAGTAACTCCTCCCAGAATCTGCAAATAATAAAAATAAAAAAAATAATTCAAAATTAACCTAACACTTTACACAAAATACCCATGAAAATTACTAATAATTACATAAATACACACTACTCTTCCAAATTATTAGCGGTTCCTACCAAAGTCCAAATCTTGAGTCTCCCGCTCAATCCGGCAACAGCGCCCTTATTCATCTTGGCTAATTGAACACACAAATGTAAAAGTACACAGGACAAAAATAGACAAACTTGCTTGAATAGCAGTAACAGAATTACAGAACGTCTCACTTCGTCCAACTCCAACACACAACTATTCAGGTAAACAATGTCAAATGAGCTAATAAAGAGAATTCCCTTCAGCCTCTAAAACATTACTCCAATGTTGTACATAGCAGGCAATTCATTGCGGACGTCATTCCTCCAACCCTCAACGCAATAATAATATCAACCCCCCCAAAAAAACAAATTACGCATAAGTAACTTATGCGTTCATCCCTAAAGTAAACCATTCCAGTGGAGTCAATATAATATGATGTAATCGGCATGAGTGATGCATTTTAAAATCGTCTCACAACTTCCTTTAAAAAGCTCCTCATCAACAAGCCCTCATTTAATAGTTTCACAACCCACGACCATACCAGGGAAAAAAATTAGTAATAAATGAACTATAAGCCCAGATTTTATGAGTCATTTTTCTTCCCTATTTTTCTCACATTTTCTTCATTAATACGATAACGATACTGCTACTAATAACAACAACAGCCCCTCTCGCCTACTCCTGACCTTCTTCGTATCTTGGACTGTGACGACGCTGGACAAGCCTCTATCTTTCCTTGTCTTGTAAAATTATTGTAAATGGATGAGAACACTATAAAGTAATATCTAATTTTATGCCTCTCTTATTATTGTTAACATTTCATGTGTGTGTGTAGGTTTCCACGGCTTTGTGTACCCAAATAATAATTACTTGATAAATAGCATTAGATTACAAAAACAAGTTTAAATTTTCCATTCCATATCCTTCCAACACATATTCATTTTACATGCATATAAAGACAAATAGACGTGCAATGTTAAAAGGCCTGAGGAGTTATTTTTAGAAAAAAATGGTAAATTCGCGAGTCTGTTTCAACCCAAATTAATATTCCTTTTATGCAAATTTATTATTAGAGAAGAGAGAAATATTTTTTTAATTGTTTGCTTTCGGCTTATTTTTTCTTACTCACACACTAGATCAGACAAGAGCGGAGTCAGAATCTTTAAACACAATAATTCATCGACTTGACATGTAGAGCCTTGTAGTAATATAATGATTACCTAAGCGTGGAGTTTTTCCTTTCAAATCTTCCGATATACTGTGAGGGTTTAAATTAATGAAAAAAAGTACTTTGCATTTTTCATCACATACACACATCAAATGTAAATTGCATGAGAAAATTGCATTCTATATACATATTTACACATACGTCATCACATATGAGACTTATAAAGTCATTGGAAAATGCCAAGTGAGAGAATTTATTGTGTGCTTAAAAAATTAGCATTAGATTTACACCTAAATAAACGTTGTAGATTACAATCTATTTTTGTACGAGTATCTATACCTTCGAAATTGTCTGATGTGCTTGAGATATCAATCCCGTCAGTACACCTTGAATGTGATGAGAAAATCACGAAGGAAATTATTTTCCCCTTGTAACTAAAATTAATCAGTTTTTTAATAATAATTATAACCCTTCCATATTTCCATAATTGACGAATTTACATGAGGTTAAAATTTTCAATCATTCCTATATAACACAGGGAAGCCATGGAACTTCCCTGTACATAAAAAAATGAAAATGCATGTAAATTCTTATATGACATTTTGGAAGGAGCCTTTAGCTTATGAGGAATTTCTACTATAAGGAACTTGAGTGAAGAAGGCTTTTGAATTAAGTGTTTATTGTGCAATCAATGAAGAATGCATTACTCATTTAACCTTCCACCGAACTTTTCCCCTCTAGTTTTTGGACATTGTAACTAATACTTTTTCGTGTGTGCTCTTCAGTGATGGAACTGCGCCTTTTTCTTACACTCCATAGCTTCGAGACTTGAAGTTTGTCCGCATGTTTTTATTGTCTGGCACGGATGATGGAATTTTTCATTTTTTTTCTTACTCATAGTCGTCCTCACTTTCTGTTGTGCTAAGCATCTAAGTAACTCTGATGTCATGGGGAAATGGTATTACATTGAATCTACTACTGGAATGCTCACCACAATTACGTGTTTACTGTTACCATGTTATTCCTACAAATTGCGACTTTAACTAACAATAAAATATACGTAAGAGCAGTCTGGTTCTGCCCATGAGGACAAACCAAATAAATTAAACCGGTCAACCAAGAAGGAGTAGTGTAACTGAGTTTAATATGTGACTGACTGTATATTTTGGTTTGGTCTAAGGAATTCAGGCCCATTGGCCACAATTTATATGCATCAACCCTATAATTAGGATAAATTTCAACAGATCATGTGGACAATGAAAAGGATTTAAAACATTGGAAGGTATTTCTTTAGGCCCAATTTTAACTATACGATTTATACCTATTATTTTTTATGCAATTGGATTTCAATACTACAAGCACGCAAGTAAGCGAACTGTCAATCAGTGCAGAGGGAAAAAACGCTTGAAAAATTGCATCAGGCTTAACAATAAGGTACGTAGATTAAATCGTACCTATCTTTATGGGTCCTCCTAATAAAAACACTACCCCCAAAAAAATATTTGTGATTTACAGGCTATGCATATCTGTACGTTGGCTCTTGCATAATAACTCCCATGGAGAGACTACACCCTCTCAATTGTTTTTCATCTCCTATGGAAAAAAACGTCAGTCCTTATTTAATGTACACAGGATATTTGGTTACAGAAGGGATGTTTTGGACGGATCCACCCCTTTCTCTCATCCTCTCTACAATTACAATACACGTGCAACAAATCGTATGTAATTTGTAACAATGCAATGCTCCAGCTCATTTTCCTTCTTCATAAAAGGACAAGCATATTTTTAGACGGATTTTTTCTTACTATCAATTTATTTGCATAAGGAGGGTTATTACTAGTGTGTGCTAATGTTAAGCATACACATTAAATTGGTTATGAAAAAAATCACATGTTTTTTATGCTTGTGAAAATAATGGCTAAAAATATTTGCTCATATATTTTTATTGTGGTGGTTGCGGTCGTACTTTTGGTTCATTTATTCAAAGCAGACTGCTTATTGATTGGAGATAATGGCTGGCCCAATTATGCAAATTATGTTGTACTTGTAATTTAATCTTGTAAACAATAAGAAACATTAGAAAGGAAAGCGTACATATATTAATGAATGGCTGAATATGCGTAAGGAATAGGAATTTTGTGTGCGTTCACAAAAGTTTGTAAGAATTTGTATTAAAATGCGTGCCCTTTTTAAGGACGTGCGTAATAGATTTGATAGAGTGAAAAATTACAAATCCAATTTTTGGTTGACATAATTTTCAATTTACATTTTCTTTATAATGAGAGGGACCAAAAATGTAGAAAATAATGTTTTTAATAATTCATGTACTTTACTCCTGAAGGTCTTGACTTACTTGGGAATTACATGTGAAAAGCTGGAATTTTTCTCAATTGCTTTGACTATGATAAATTATTATTATTTGTGTTAAGCATGGCTGTTAAAATCAATAGGAGCAAGTTTACAAACAATTTAAAATTTTTTCAATGGCTAAACAATTGATTATAATGTTTATTGAAATGCCATCGCGAGCACATAAACATGCCTTGATTTGGAGATTCCCATTCCCAGGGCATAGCTTAACCTGTCTTAGTGCCTGTCATTAAAAACAATGTGTTCTTCATATCTGATTTTGCTGGGTAGGACTTGTAAAAATTGTATAGAATTTTCCTATACTACTAACTATTTAGATGAAGGGCAAAAAGGGAAAAAGAGAGGGGTATAGAAGAGACGTGAGCCAAGTGTAGGAGGAAGATTCAAAACTTTTTTGTGCGCACGTGAGTTTTTTTTGTTACTCTGGACGTGCCAAGGCAATGAGAAAAGTGGATGTGCAAAACAACGTAAGTTATGGATTTGCTGTATAAATGCAATAGTTCCTTGTTCCTTGCTTGGGAAAAATGGTTGTTTTTTCTACAGCACAGTTTTTTTAACTCCTTGTGTGGATGTGCATATTGGAAGTGCGTAATGACATTTTGTGTCATCAATAATATGTATTTACATGTCATGATTTTATCAAATATGAAGATGTAATAATAAAATTGAGCGTACCTTGAAATTTCAAAGATTTCAATCAATTTTTACGAGGAGATGATGATAAATTGATTGAAATTCCTATCAAGCACATGTTATTATTACGTGCTGAGAATTATTGACGAGTTTCTAATGACAATTTTGCGTTTTTTTGTGTCAATTGTTTACATGTTTAGTGATTATGATGGTTGGGGAGTATATAGATTTGAATATGATAATTATCATAATTAATTCCAATTGGAATAATACAGGACTTGTTTTGAATTGTGTCATTGAATTGTTATGAGTAAAAATAACGGCCCCGGTAGTGAGAATAATTTTGTATTATAATTTTTCTATTCCACGACTTTTATATTAAAATTTTAAGTAGATATTGAAATTAAGCAGTAAATACAATGAAACATTTCTTGTGCATTAAATATATGCTAATTTTATTGCTCCTTCATTTTGGGTGGGCCAGGAAGGACAGCGGCTAAATATTTTACGATTTTAAGAAATTTCCAAGATAATTTCATTACCACGAGTGCAAATAAGCTCAAAGAGACGAGAGTCGTGAGTGAAAGTATAGCAATGACATCTAGGGAGTGGAACTCAATGTAACTGAGCTTTCGTGCAATGGAAAGGAGCTGAGGGGCTCCCTCGTGGCGCATCACATACTCCGACCAAAATACAGCAGTCTCAATGGCCGACAGGGGTTGATCACGGAATAGTTTTGACATCTTGAGGACGTTGGTTTTGTACCTGCGAACCAGCAGAGAATTCAACGTTAAATAGCGACGAAGTTAATTCAACATGAATTTAAGTATAAATTATTTTAAACTCACGTTCGATTATTTAGAACAGTATTAATTGCCCCAGAGATATCCTCCTCTTTGACACTGAGAATTTCTATGAATGTAGCAACTCCCGCGTCAACATATCGCTTGATATTTAAATCCTGGTCTGCAAATAGTGGTACCCCAACTAATGGTACGCCATGGTAAATTGCCTCTTGGGTGCTGAGGAGACCCCCGTGAGTTATAAAAAGCTTGGTATTGCGATGAGCTAAAAATATAATTTCACATAAAAATTTTACATGGATAATTTAATATTTTTCACATTTAAATGTCTCCTGTATTGCGCATGTGCTACAAGCAGTTACCTAAAATATCCTGCAGAGGGAGCCACTCGGAAAATTTAACATTTGGAGGAGGTGGTGCCGTCGTATTAAAATCCCACTTCATTACAACTTTCTGCTTTAATTTTGAAAAAGCTTTGAAGAAAGCTTCCCGGGTTTCCTCTGGCATGTCTTTACCTTGGAAAATGGAGCCCAAGCTGAATACAATCAAACCTTCATTGGCGCCAGAAATAAATTCTTCCAAATCCTGTAGGAAAGTACCCCAAAAAATCATTAGCAAATCTTTTACATATTTTTAAATCTAGCTCGCCGAAAATCATTCGCATTGAACCTTTGGCAATGGCCGGCCGGACCGACAGTGCACCCCTCCAACGTCAACGACATTTGGCATCGTGGGTCTGGGACGATTGATAGAAAAATGTGAATTCACCAGCACCATACTAAATTCTGACTCGAGCTCTAGTAGTCCAGGAATGTCTTCCCCCAAATAATGGCGGTAAATCTTCTCGTACTCGGGATACCATGAGTAGTAGTAAAACTCTAGTAATTTACCAAGTCCTAAGTTAATAATCCTTTCCAGAAGATTCATTTTTTCCCCAAAAGGCAGCATTGGTTCGGGAACAAAGGAATGGGGCAAGTAATTTCCTACTTGCATTGCCATTGATGGTGGTGCAGCCATTGGGATGGAACGAATAACAGGAGCCTTTAATCTATAGGCGAAACCGTGAAGGCAATGGTTAGCAAAGGCGTCTATGAAGATTAAATGGAAGGTCTGATTAAGCAATTTCATGAATTCGGGATTTTGGTAGGTGGTGTGACATCCTCGCAAAGTTGGTCCAAATGTATCAGAATTGACCATCCCAAGGACACCAAGCCTTCGAGCTTGGAATATGTTCATATCGGAAAAGTAGTCGAACCCATCCATAACTATTACGTCTCGAATATTAGGACTGTCTACGGGAGTTTTAAAGCTGGAAACAATTGTTATAGAATGATTCCGCTTGGCTAAGGCCTCCACTGTTGCCACAATGATACTCTTGTGACTTATGGAACACATGGGGCAGAGAACCAAGACATTTCCACTGAAGGCTTGAGACAGGAAAAATGTCAGTGTGAAAAATATTAAGGAAATCTTCATTTTTTCGAGTTTTACAAGTAATTGAGAAGTAAATATGGAAGGATGGTGCTCTCATTTCTGGGACAAAATGAGAATTGTAATTTGTTTTTCGTTTGATTTTAATTTTATGGAGTTACTGAATTTTGCGAAATTGCAATTTGCAATCTTTTGTTATCTGAATCATTTGATAATCATTTGAAGCCTATCCATGTCGGTTCTGGGGAGGGTTATTAAAGATAAAAATGATGCAACGTTGTAGTTACGTGTGGAGTGTGGAGTTCCGTAGGCACGTACTGTTTAAATATTGTATATTTATTTTTGCTAATCTGTTCTGGCTTACCTAGGCTGTTTTTTTATAGTTCAATTTTTAGCTGTGAAGCTATGAGGAATTTTTGTGTATTAAAATTATTAACATGATCAGCAATTTTAAGGATTTATCATTTTTTGCCCGGCACAATGCAATAATTACGAAAGAGCAGCTGCAGGAAAAGATTAACTACTACCTAACTAAGATACTGATATTTGCTAGGATTGGGATACAATGTAGCTTACATTGTTCGCTTGTGCTGTATATGCTGATTTCAAAAGTCGAAACCAGATTAGAAGCCTTTAAGTTTTTAGCAGTCGTTTGAAGTGATTTCCTAGGTGATTGACAAATAGTAGAGGTGGGAGACTTCTATAAATTTGAAACTACATAGATACAGTTATTGCTGCAATTAATAGAGTTGACAATGGGTTTTTAATAATAAGGAAGTACCGTAGTCAATTTTTCAGCTGCAACATAGACAGATTCAGAGGGTAAAGCATGAAGGAAAGTGTTTTGAAATTTTAGGATTTTGCTTCCTGAATTTATTCTACACTTTATTTTTTTAAATAATTCCTTGAAGCCAAATTTATATGCCTGGTAAGAGGCTTCAGGTGAAGACGTAATCTGCTTATGTAGGTGTTCGTTAAGCTACTATTTAATATTTAGAACACAATTTTTGAAGAAATCTAGATTTTCTTGGTGGGGTATTTCCCCGCTCTAGGAAATGAAGTTGGAAAATATGCAAAGCGCAAATTATGTGGTTTAAGAATTGCCATGCATATTTGTAAGGGTTAGGGCCTGAGAGGTTCAAAATTTACAGCCGAGTAAACTTGATGGGATT
Organism: Spatulosminthurus flaviceps; assembly: GCA_034693705.1. NCBI lineage: Eukaryota > Metazoa > Arthropoda > Collembola > Symphypleona > Sminthuridae > Spatulosminthurus > Spatulosminthurus flaviceps. The sequence goes on along the minus strand of JAQFXU010005371.1, from coordinate 359 downwards.
AAAATATGGTATTTTCCATGTAGTTAAAGGCCAACTTTACCAATTTTTTCCTCTAGCCAATACAAGCCAATTCAAACATACTGCTTAAAAACCCTCGCCAAGACCTTTCGAAGGGTGTGTACCACAACAGAAGGCGGCACACTTTAGTGGCAGAGTCATGGTAATCTGAGGGATAGGATTTTACGGTGTGGATGATGGTGCGTTTTGAGTAGAACCAGCTTAATTTTATTGGCCCCACATTTTAGTGATGAACAAGATGCTTTTCAAGGGATTTCGAGTAATATTAAGAGCTATCGATTTTATTGTTTCTTCTTTTTGCCGATAGTTTTAGTGTCAATAGCCACTGCGGCTTTGCCAAA
>JAQFXU010005370.1:0-11789 GCA_034693705.1 Spatulosminthurus flaviceps | reverse complement strand
AATTTTTTCGTTATTTTTCCTGGACCTAACCAAGCACCCCCAACAAGAAAAAAAATATTTTGGCCTATTTTCACGCCGTCGACTAAAGTCGTGATTGATCCTAAAAATACAAGCTCTTTTACATCAGAATTTATTAGCATTTCTTATATAGGAGTTTGAAGGAATTGAATGTAAACTGCATTGTCAATATTGTCATTAGATTGCCAATATATGTAATTCAATCAAATTGAAAGGATAGACATACAAAGGTTTAAGATGTGTGAAATTCTGGGGATTTTTGTCACATCGTAACAATCAGTAAATTTGGCATGATATTTGCAAAATCTTGTAGTTTTTGTCATATTTAATATTGTTGGCCCGTTGATATTCAATATCATGTAAGCTACAGTCATAGTAATGGCAAGGGCATTAATTCTGGATAACCCAACCTCAGAATTTTTTACTTCTCTTGGACATCGGCAATTAGTTACTGCTTTCTACGGCCAAGAAACGATGATTTCTACATGGGAATCATATTTCATTGCACAAGTGCTCCGTGCTTACAAGGAAGAAGCGGAAAGATTAGCTCGAGGCTAAATTAGTGCATTTGGGTTCATGCAAAATCCTGGGTCTGCTCGGTATCACACAACTATGGAGCATTGTAGTAAAAGGAAATTAATTAAAGGGCTTTGCCAAAATTGATGCATTACAAGTTAGGAAGTGATGGTTTTTAATGGTTCACAAAAATAAAAGAGTTCTAATTCTGGAAAAGCGATGTGAATCCGCTAATGATTTTTTATTTATATACGCTTCTGTTATGTTAAATATATAGCTGTATAATCAACAAAACTGTTAAAATTGTTCAACATAAAGGATTTTATCTTTCCGGCTCACAGTTTTTAATAACCACATTTCGAAGTTTCAGCCAAATTTTATCTAAAGATGTGTAAATGACTGAATGAGCAAGATCAAACATGCCGTCCACACGCTAATGGCCCACCTGGAAGTACTCACAACGTATCATCCGACGAGTTGGTGACTTTCCTTGCACATAATTGACATGCACTGAATAAACTCCTACTCCTACGAAGTTCAGCTAACTAAATTACAGTTCACTCTACACTTAATTTTTTTATTTTTAGAGCTGGAGTCTTACCAGAAACTAGAAACAAATATGCATTCATAATAATTGACTCAGTGGCTAAGACTCTCCACACTAAAATGCATAAATGTACTTGATGCATTCATTGTGCAATGTGTCGACTGGCCACTAAAAGCGTAAGATTCCTATCAGCAGGACACAGCCTTTACCACATAGTGCCAGCCAGTTTCAGTGTATACTTAAGTAGCAGCCGGAAAATAGGCGAAACATTAAGACATAGACCGTGTGGGTAGTCAATACAGTAGTGACCAAGTACATAATTAATTCAAAAATAATAATCATCATACGATCCATTATCAAGCTGTAGATACTGTACAATATGATCTCCCACAGTCCTACACACCATCTAACTTTGCCCGTAGTACAGCCTTTCCCATTAATTATCTCCATGTGCATTTTACATTCACAAGACTTCCTCGTTTATACATTCGATTTCCATCTTGTAAGTACACGTAAATTGCATTCACGTAGGATGCGTTACGCGTTGGAAATATCTCATGTGAATCACGAAAACATTGTTCATCACATAGTAAACGCATCCATCAAAGTAACTTCATTAAAAGCACACCTGAATGCCTTCATCACCTGGGAGTCTCAACCTGAAGACAAGAGTACACTTAAAAAATACAAGTCTCAATCTATACAACTCTGTAGAATACGTTTATAGCTCGTGAATTTTTTTCTGATAACTTAATTACCTCTAATTAAGAGATCCCTTCACTGTATTCCATTCCCTTTAGAACACTCTTCCTTCCATTATTTTTTTTTCAAAAAGAATGATCCTCCTTGATGGACCGCTCATAAATCTCTACATCATCAAAGATTACTACAGCTTACAGTCACACCTCTTTAATATCGCAACCTGCAAAAAGACTAATTAACCCGCACTTAAACTATGAAGGTTTATTATCACAAGTAAATAGCTAAATCTTACAACCATGTCATTTCACCGGTGATCCAACTCTCCTTGAAATGCATACTAAAATACTTAGCAAACAAATTATGTTGATACACAAATTCGCTTCATAAAATCACACAATCAGTTCAAAATTCGAAACTCATCGAATCTCCCGGTACTGGCTATTGTACTTGACGACGACGAAGTTCCCATTCAAAAAAAACTTTTAAAAATTGGCATTTAACGCGTGGTATTTATTAATACTTTGTATAATATTTTATGGCATCAAAGTACATTCGCTATGCATTAAAAACCCGTGATAAAAAGGTTCACCTCTTTTCCTTGATCCGCAGCGATGAGAATTGCAGAGACCCCTAACGCCATGAAATTCAAATGTCTGGCAACTACGTAAACACGCCTCCTCTCTGTTGATTGGTCATTCAAATACCGCCGTACTTCGAGCGCCAATTTACACTTTGCTGAGGAAATTAATTCATCCCAGAATCCCAGACATTCCCAGATCCCAGTTCAGTTGAGGTCATTCAAGATATCAGGATTCAAAATTGAACGAATTTAAGAAACTATTTGTAGCTTACCTCTACTACGAAAGAAATAAAACCAATTGCTGTATCGCACGTAAAGCTGCATTTGAGAGTGTGAGCAGTTTAATATTGGTTGGCTATTTTTGTCGGGCCTGAGACATCGTAAATTGTAACTATTGTAAGTTTTTTATAGTTTACTATTAAATTCGAAATAACTTTTGATATCATTTTAAGATGTCAGACAACGCTTGTTTAGTAACGCATGTAAACGAGTTGGTTTCAAACTTTTGCTGATGAATGAACGATTTGTATAAAGTTTTCTCGATTTTGCATCTCCCCTGTGATTTGTGATTATTTAAAGCGCATCGTTGAGGTCTGCCTTTTTTGGATATTTCAGGGGATATTTTTATTTGATAGGGTCTAGTTGTTGAAATAGAAATTTAAATTTACGGGAGTGTATTGTTGAATGGTGTGTGCATTATTAGTAATAATAAGTAATGTGGAAAATCCATTTACTTGGCAATCAACAGTTGTATTGTTGAATAAACTCATGGAGGTGAATATGATTTGAGTTCCTTCATTGGTGGGATTTGATTTTCAAGAGGTGTCTTTACATGGGCATTTTAGGATGTTTTTGTAATAATTTTGATTGTGTAGAGTTGGTTAATTAATGCGTTTGTTTTTTGAATTATTCATGGGGTTTAATATTCACTGTTCGAAAACGGAGTAGTAGCTTGTTCCGAATAGGTGTCTGGATTACACGAGGCAGGATTATGGTGACTACCCTGACTGGTGCCTTGCAATATAATAGGGTCGTCGCCAATTGTATGGTTAGTTTTGTTTAAAAATAGGGAGGATGCATAATTTGCATACATTTTAAGTTTCATAGAAATACGACGTCCCTATCTATCTATAACTTGGGTGGGGAAAATGACCTTATACTAATAGGGGAATAGATGTCTATTCTATATTCTATTTGTGTGCATGTATTTGCGGGGATCAGAGTTCAGTTCGAGGACTTGGACATTTTTTCTTATTTATTGACTCGATGCTGTTTGTTTATACTTTAATTGCGGTGTGTTGCATTTGCATACAGAATTAGTTTAAGAATCATGCTATAAGTGGTCAATATCGTAAAGGTAAAGGATTTTATTTTTAGTCGTTGGTTTTATTAGTAGTATGAGCTTAAAAGTTATATTAGATATTGTTGTTTAATGTCTTGGAAATGTTTAAAGAGTTTTATTTGTTTGTATGGAGATTGAAGATGCCTAGACAGAGAGCACATGTGGTGAACGACGAGCAGGAGATGCAAGACCAGGTCACTGAAGCTATTCAGTTTGGAAGGGAGGCTATAACTCAGCTCGGCAAAGATATTTTGCCACATTGCGATCGAAGTATGATAGCCTTACGATAATAAAATTTTGTAATTTGGTGAAATAATGTTGAACTGAAAACTGATTGTGAATTGTCAGTGGAGGTAATACTGGATGTCAATGTAAATTTGGAATCACTTGTCACATTTTGATATTGTACTGATCTTATGGATTTTAGAGACGCAACAGGAGGTCACTGAACGGCTGTCCGAAGCTTTTAAAAAGTTAATTCAAGCTGGAATTGTATACAATAAATGTGATGCGATAGTGAAAGAAGTAGCACAAGGAATTGACACTGACAATGATGCTAATCAAGCAACTATTTTGAAAAATTGCGAGAATATAGAGACGGTAAAGAAAGTTTGAAGTTTTATGACTGCCGATAATCACAGCGTGTTTTCAGCATATCATTTGCGTGTTTCTTTATTTTCCAGCAATCTAAGATTAAGGTTGAGGATTTCAAAGCTAACATCAGTGACGATCAAATTTCAAGGGAAAAGTTATACGTTGACTTCATGGAAAACCTGAAAGAGGCCGTTGAGGGTATTGATTTACTTTTACATATTCGTAGTTAATAGTAATAAGAGAATCAGTTCAAATCTAACATTTTCTTTTATTAAATTGTAATATTGAGTTTTATTGATATTTCATTTTTTCTATATCCTCCGCTTTGTTCAGATTCCTCTAGTGCTTCTGCATCTCAACCTGATGACGCAGAAACTGATGAGGAAAGCAGTGGTGATGATAGTGAGGTTGACGTGGACGATGAAGCTACATCACTCATCACCACAAAAGATCCTTTGACCAAGAAAGACCTTAAAAATCCAGTCCGAAATATACATTGCAAGCACATTTACGAGAAGAAAACCATCCTTGATTATATCAAAGGAAATTCACGTGCTAAGTAAGATGCAGTAAAATTAGTGTAATAATTTAAGCATGTATAAGCATAAATAACATGTCATTAAAAATTTATGAATCGTGCTATTCGAACCCATACACACCTATTGAGCCGCGGAATGGCAACTGTAATCACAAAACCGATCATTTAAAGTTCGGCTTACTTTAATTATGTCATGATTAGTTTTGAATTCCATGGCATCAATGTGTGAAGTGGGTGACATTCGTTTCGCTAACTACGCTCTCGCCCAAAAAATTAGTGATTGACTATAAATGGTTGAAGTATGCCTCAAGCAACGGGAATTTTGTCTTAACATTTCTTTTATGGAATGCAGTGTTTCAAATAGCTTTTGAGAGACGAGAAACTAATCTTAATTTTTTTTTGCATTATTTTCAGGTGCCCTATTGCAGGATGCAGTAATTCCATTATACTGAAGAAAGAACATATTCAAAGCGATGATCAGCTCTCAAAACTGGTCTTACAAAAACTGCGTGATCAGAAAAAGGGAAAACGTCGTTGATCCAATATTAGAAAACGTTCAAATTAACCTTTTGTATTCATACATACTATTTCATGAATTTTGCCATGATGCCTATGGTTTTATTTTTTTTTTTGTACGAATTTTTATTACTTTAAAATAAATTATCAAGAGGAAAGCTTTCCTGCACTATTAAGTTAGTACCGCGCACCTTTGAGTCGCCCAATTTCATGCAATCTCCAAGTATTTAATGAATTCAGGAATAACAAGCTCTTTTTATTTTCACATGGATTTTGGAATACCCTTTTCGTTTGTATTTAAACTGAACAATCCTTTGTTGTAGCTACCAAGAGCTCAAGAAAATTGAATTTCTGTCAAATGCCTTAAAGAATTGAATTAGCTGGGTTTCCATTCCCAATCTAGTGTATAATGCTTGTTTCGATTTTTCATTTGTTCCCATATTTCTTCAATCAGTGAGCGCTTAACCTTGAGTGAAGCATATAAGGTGCTATTGATGAGACCGAAAAATGAAGCTTGAACGATCAACAAGTTATAAGTCATTCAAGTTATAGAGTCAACATGAAATATCGGTGCAGAATCTGCTAGATGAAATGAATACTAATTTAATTTGAATAATAATAATTTATTCATTAATAATTGCGACATATTTATTTGATTTGTAATTTTTTACTGCCAAAGAAAAATAAATGTATATTTCAAAGAATATATCTTCTGATTGAGTACAGGTAACTTAGTGCCTTAGGGTACTAGGACTTCTTACTGAAACTGAAGTATGTAGAAGACGAATGCTGAAACTGACTGGATTCACTGGTCGATTTTATTATCAATTAAGGATGAACACAAAGGTTTTTCAGACTTGAAAAATGAAGTACCACTGGAAAGAAACTCCCAAAATAGGAAAGTTATGATCCTCCTGTAACATTGAAATGTTATACATAGATAATTTTATGTCAATGGTGAACTAGATTTTTTTCGCAGTATTTTCAGCGTTTTCATCATATGAAAAGTTCAAACTAACTTAAAATTCTATTTCTACACGGAAATGAACCAGCATCAAGCAATTTCTTCTACCATTTACCAACTGTAATACTGCCATTAGTATACTTTCTTCGTAGACGAGATGTGCATGTGCCCTAGAACAAGTTATTTTTATACTCAAGCAATAAAAAATTGTTTACATTGTCAACAGCAGCTTGTATAGTTTGTACAGCGTGTGTTTTGCTAGTAGTAATGTGTGACACATAATTCAATTCTTGACCCACATCCTCATTCGGAAGAATTTTTTTATGAGTTTGTTACATTCCCAGTCCGAAAACAGACAATGCTACCTAATTCTTGAGCTTATAGTTCTGTGTTAGATTCTTAGATAAAAATTTTTTCGATTATGAAAACAAAGTTTGCAACTCTTGTAAGCAATTGTAAAGCATGAAAGGAGTTAAAGTAAAGCAATTTTATTTTTATTATATGCGTAAGTCGGGCTTCTTGCTAGCCAGCCAAGGCCAGGGTGAAAACTAATGCTGGAGATAAAATGCCACCATACATACGTCTTTCAAGTTTACAGCTCGTTGCCAGGAAGTGATCACTGCGAACGCTTCAGAGATTTTACTGTTACCAGTTACCAACATTGAAGAAAAATACCTGGGAATCAGAAATAGAATAAGTGTCCTGTATGTTTGAGTTTGAGTTAGTGTATTCATAAAAGGTGTCCAAATATGTGTTAAATGTAAGTTATACATTTACAAATTATTGTATTTAAAAGCTTGAAAAGAAAAGCAGTAACCAACAAGACTTACAATTCAATGTAATGTACTTTAGTAGTCCTGAGAAATTGTTTACTGTTTTTTAATTATTTTCCGTAGTCATGCAATGTCTCCAATTCCAATGTTCTCTGAATTACGGGAATGAAATCAACCTTGTATTTTGTTCGAAATATTTTCTAGATTTTTGTTCCTATATACTTGTCTCGTTAAATAATGTATTTACTATGTTTATTTGTTTATATCACAGATATTTAGTTTCAGGCACTGTGCGATGGGTTAGTCGAGTATCTTTCATATAATTTTGTAACCATTTTTTGAAAACTATTCCCAATTCATGTAATTGTTGTGTAAAAAGAAAAGGTTTCCGTTGATTTATTTCACTGTTGTTTAAAATTGTGGTGTTTCGTGTGAGTCGTAGCTTCTCTCAGCAGTCTTCCCTTATGTAATGAGCTGGATTTGTTTTGTTTGAAATTACCATGACTGTCAAGTCATCAGCCATGTTTCTTTCTCCCAAGTTTGTTTACGACGCTGTCGCTGGTCGGGCTGCTTTAAGCTATAATGAAGCACTTATTATGCAGTTGTGAGACATAAAAATAAATTTAAATGGCTGTTGAAGTGAATAATAGGCCAACAGTAATAATTTCTTTAATTTTCAACGACCGATGTCATCATAATGATTCTCTGCTTGTTTTTTTCCCGAGTGGATTAAAATTTCTATGTATTCTTCAAGTAAAAGTAAGAGATATGTACACACAGCAAGATGAGCAGCTAAACGGAGAAATTTTACAGGAACGAGTCATTTCACGTCTCTCTACAGTTTTCAAGGAACATACAAAGAAAGAGTAAATTCACATGAATTTTTTTTCATTTGTTTGGGTTCTGGCCAATCAACAAAAGTCAGGGCTTTTAGGAATGTTAAATTGGTGCAATCGGTTTCGTTTGGTTTTTGTTTTTCTGCAGCCTACAATCTTATAGGTAAAATATATGTACAGTAGTTATAGTCAACTTCTTGTTCAACATGACAGAATGAGAGAACAAACATCACAATATTACAGGAGAGTAGACACAAAGTAGAGTACTTCATACAGAAAAAGTGCTATGTACACAAGAGTACTGCATACACGTACACAATCCGTGATCCATTCAAAGCATAAGGTAGTCATTGTTCTTCCGCAACCCAACATTAGCAGCAGCTCTCAAAGAAGCGTATTGAGCTCGAAAATTGATCCTGTTCTTGACCTGATCCGCATCCGAGACCCTCGGTCTCCTCACAGCTCCTCGGACAGAATCATTGATCTTGCGGCAATCTGCGCTATAAATTGCCTTCCTGTTGATTTCCGACTGCACTTTAGCAATTGGGTCTTGAAGAATTCGAGTTGGTCCGTAAGTGTAGGCACGGCGAGTCCGATAGTAACTACTATCGTCCACGTCAGGGGTCAAATCCCTATCGGTTGAGGTCCGAATCGATGAGTACGTTCCAGGGAAGTAAGTGCTACCCGTGTAGGTTAGGTCAGGGCAATACACGCTGGATAATTTGGCTGGTGTCTTTTTATAGGATTGATTCAAACGCGTGAGCACTGCTTGAGCATCTCTCTTAATCTTGCGGGTCTCCGCCGTAATATCTTCCATTTGAGGAAAGTTGCAAACGCTGTCGATGTAGTTGCTAATTCTGTGACTCGGCATAATTCGAGTACTGTAGGATGGGACGTAAGTGTCAGCTTCTTCCTCATCCTCATCTTCCAGTCCAGCGTAGGCGACGCTTCGAATCCTCGAAGGAACCACCACCACCCGATGATTCATATAAGGCTCTCCAGCATTACACTGAATAATTCTTGGCTGTGGCTGGAGAGACAAGGGAGTTGAACCAAAACCATCAGGTCTGGTTGAATAAGTACAGTACACAGGGTGTCGGGAATCTGCCACGGTGTAAATCCTTTTCGATCCGTAGTCCATATTTTTCTATATTAATAATTAATTAGCTCGAAAATCAAAAGCAAACAATTTTTGTGGGTAAAAAAAATTGGGTAATTTTTCAACTTTTTTTCTCTTTCAACTTTACAACGTTTGCTAAAGTTTACTCAATCTTTTGATGTATTGATATCAAGTGGTGTATTTAGAATCCTATCCTTTTCTATGAATGTGATTTCTTTCTGTATTTTGTGAAGTAAAAGAAGTGAGTGTAGCTAATGCTAGATGAATGGTTAGATTTACACTGAGGGACTCTCACTCGTTAGTAGTGAGAAGGCTGCGGTCTGGCTTTCAACTTGGCAGAGAAAATCATCTTTATTTATACATTTTGGCTCCACATCAATTCTGTAAATCTGCCACACGATTAGCTGCAGCTCTCGAGGAGGAAACATCTCTACCCGGATGATTGTTATAGGAGGTGAAGACCGAGTAGCACTTCAGCATAGGAATTAATGTGGAAAGTGCGAATGCATTATACTTGAATCTATTTAACTTTCCTCGCGTCTTCCCCATAGTCCTTCGGAGCTACAATAATACTCTGTGGGGAAGGGAATCATTAGCTTCCGCATCCGAAATTTTTATGTATTGCAGTGTAATGTATGGGTTGTTTTGGTATGTACATTTCTATCCTTCTCTACCCGGAACCTCATGTTTTGTGTATAGTAAAATGCGTAACAAAAATGCAAAATGTCCTTCGTGCTTCGCGGACCGTTCGGTGTTGACGCTTGTAGCTACTGGCGAAGAAGGTATAGCGTTGATGGAAAACTTGTCAATCATTTCCAACCATCCATTAATCCATTTTAAGGTTTACACAAAAGCAATTCTTCCCCACTAACTTGCAAACAATAAATTTTTTCCTCAGGTCTGTGATTACATCTTGTTACTACACAACTCCAACGAGTTTTAAGAACCGCAACTAAAAAGAAATGTCAAGTGTCTCTTTTTACGAGGAAAGAAAAAACTTGAAGAAAAATACGTTTCAGTTCGGGCACATTTTCTCATTTTTTTCGTAACATATTACGCCGAAGGATGCTTTTAGCATATCACTATCACTTTCCGTTTTAATGTGGTGTGTTTTTTTAGTATTCTCGCCGCCGCCGGAAATATTTCTTTCATATTGGCAAAATAAGTTGGTATCGGGTAAAAATTTGAGGGAGTTAGAGTAATATTTGAGTTATTGAATGGGTATAAATTGGGAGGTCATTTCAACCATGGGTTCAATGACAGCAATTTATTACCAGTTAGTTGTTTCCATGAGGAAGTGATGGGAATGGATTGGTCCTAATAAAGCATGTGATGTAGCTTGAAGAAAATCGAAAACACATGTTTACCAATGACTTTTACGAGATAATTACGTAGCTGCATTTGGTAGACAAGTCAAGTCAAAGTAATGCTTGTTTTATACACATTTTCATCCGTTGCATGGTATCATCTTTTTCACTCATTCTAAACATATGAGGGACTTGGAATCAAAATGAAACAAGTAAATGCTTTAGTAAATTTTGTAGCACAGAAAAACCTCGAAAAATTGTTATTCCTTTCTCGATTGTGGTACACCAAATGGGCTAGTTGGAAAAAATACTTCTGTGTAGTGTGCAAGGGTAGGTGAATTTGGGAAATCCTTGAGGAACACGTACCACGTGACAAGGTCACAAACAAGATTTGAAAAAACGATTGTTCCATTTTGGAACTGAAATATGTAGTATGTAGCTATTATCAAGTAAATTTGAAAATGCAAAACTGACACGCTAAAAAAGCTGTTCTAATATGAACTTATTTTTTCGTGGTCACATATTTCTGATAGGTCATGTTCTCGTGGGGTTAGAGAAGGGAGTGTTAGCCTAGAGCGATATCCATGAGCAAGTTTTGTGATAGGAATATATGTACAACAAAGGTTACAATTAGGTTGCTGTGTATACGGGAGAGCCTATTTTTCAAAAAAGATGATCTTTTATATGTAAATCTAGAAAATTGGTTAAAAATATTAAAATTCGCAAAATTGATATTTAGGGAATTTTAACTTTTCTGCTTTTTTTTAAAATGGAGCCACAGTGCACAGGAATAACACGGGGATTTTTGCTATATTCATCACCCCGTATCTTCCCTCCCTTCAATGATAAAAATACATGCAATAGTGATTCTGAAATACAAAAATGAGATCTTTTAGAATTGGTATGCCTCATTGAGCTAGGACGTTTGGTTCTGAATATATAAATTGGTAAATATTTAAGGGCCCCCTCCATAACAGAACAATTGTTTGGGCCTCGAGGCGGCAAATCCGATAAGCTCCTTTTGTAGCAAAAACTGTATAGATTATTTGTATATAGCCGCTAGTTGCCTCCTATGCACTTTTCCATGCTAAAAAACTCAAACTTCAAGATAAATATGTATCCCGAAGCTTATTTTTATGCTGTGATGACTCTCTCGGATTTTCATGGGGTTGATACCATTAAATAGCTCTCGGAGAGAGATTTTCAACGGTTCCTACCATATTTCCGTGTGGGCATTGGTTTCTGATCAATTAAATGGCAAAGTTTTGCGAAAAATGCATCTAGGACATCTTATCTTTTTTAAAAAGTTTCAAGTCGATACTTTTTAAAATATGATGTCTTAGATTTCCCGACATATCCACGATTTTTCTGCAGAATTAAAAAATAGTGAAATCGGAACGTAATCGTACGATTGTTGTCGTAAGCAACTACGATTT
>JAQFXU010005369.1:0-11791 GCA_034693705.1 Spatulosminthurus flaviceps | reverse complement strand
TTTTAATCTTTTTCAAACCTTTCGGATTTCGTACTTCAAATATTTTTACCTTTTTTATGCTACGTTTCGAAAAAAAATATGAGGGGAGTTAATAATATATTTCAATACTACTGTAAAAGCCACAATCTTCGATATGCTTTTTTTGCTGTTACTTGTTTCTGCAAGCGAATGCTTCAAAAATTGAAAATAATAATTTATTATTCTTTTTTGGGAGTCAGAAAAGCGCAAAATCTTGCCCAAAACAATAACAGTTGTTTACTCCGAAGTCAAATAAAAATGATCTTCAGGAATTCAGGATACGAAATGGGAAACTTTAGAAGAGTAAAACAGTGGAGCTTACGTATTAGCTTTGGAGTAGAATATTTCGCCCTTAATGTGTATTTACTTGGTGGAAGACATCATCGTTGAAGTTATACGGTGAGCATGATAGAGTGCGCTCCATTAAATTCCACTTCACCTCCAAAGCAGGTAAAATCTTTCATATCATTTTAAACATGTGAAGGCTTACATGCCACGAACAAATATTTGATGTTCTGGAAAATTAATTTAAAGCAAAACATAAAAAATGATTTAAATCCAGGTTTTGATCCTGACCTTACCATTCTTGGAAAGTGACAAGAAAAAATGTAAAGCAGTTTGTTCAAACTGGAACAAATGGATAACATCCTTCGATGAGGCCACAGCTAAGACTCAAAATATCTTCCATATTCCTGTAATAAGTAGATTCGAGTACAGGAATCCTCTTTTAGCCTATGCTTTTGATCCTCTTGCTAATTTTTTTGACCTCCCAGGATATTGTAAATGCCATATTCCACCATCTTGACCACGAAGATCGTCTAAAAAGTCGTCGAATCTCAACAGCATTTGATTTCGTTGCAAGCAAACACCTCAATTTCAAACTCATCCTGACAGATGTGACAAAAGGTGCCATACTAAAAATGGGGCCAGATTTAAAAATTGCCAGTGTTAAAGTAGCTGGATTATACCAAGAATTACCCACAACCCAGGAGGGTAAGCTTGCTTGTCAATTAAATTGCGAGGAAGTAAAATCCCTTTCCTTTTACGAAGGAGTTTCGAAAATCAATAAGGAAATCCTAACCGGAAATTTTCCCTCCCTCCAAGAACTAAAGTATATTTCAACGACAAGCTATGTAATGCCCCCGACTGAAAATTTAGGATTCCTTCGAAAGCTTGAAATTCGATCGTCTGTATTTGATGAAACTGGATCCCTCCAATTATTTTTTAGTCACGGAAGGTTACCAATGTTGGAAACTATTGAATTACACCTTCAAACTAGATTGGACTTTTTAGTATACTTGCAAATCCATCATTTTGTTGCAGTTCATTTAAATCAATTAATCAAGTTAAGTTTACAGTTTGGATGTGACTTTATGTTCGCCAATACTGAAATCTCCAAAATGTTTATCAACTTCCCCCCAAATCTCAGCTACCAATGGGATGAGATTGCAAATACTTTTACCAGTAACACAAATTCCTTTCCCTGTACGCTCCGCTATTTGCGTTGTGAAGGTCTTGGAAAGTTTCGCTTAAGTAAGTAAATTTCAAATCCAATATCTGTGATTATTTTCAACTTATTTTATTACATTTTTAAAATTTTTGGTCATTTTGATGTATTTTGTCAGCCACACTCCTCTACCAAAATTTGAAGCGTTTAAATCCCAATGCTGACATTCTGTCCCCTGCGCCTAATCTCAACAACAATAACTTCCATCACGTTAATTTACAACAACCGGACGAAGGAATCGTGTCTGGAGAAAGTGATGATGATGATTTGGATGAATACCCAGGAGATGACCCTTTCGTGCCAGTTCCGCTCTACAATCACCAAATTGGAATAGATGATGATGCTTTATCAATCGAGGAAATTGAGAATTATGAAAATGCTGCTGAAGCCACAACTAGCAGGGACACTTCCATGCATGAACTAATTTTTGGTGAAAGTTAGTTAAACACCATCAAAAATCGAAAAACCGGCAAAAACACACGGACAAAAAATCCTATTCGGAAAAAAATTCATTGTGAAATAAATAATATGGCGTCGTAAAAAATTCACCAATATAAATGAAGACGATTTTAAAGATCAGCATATAACACATTAATTTATTGCAACCACTTCTGACTCAATACAAATATATTAAATCTCTGTAAAATATATAGCGTGTGGGTAGATTGTATATGCACAAATATAACAGTGCATTGACATTAACACGCCTCACACATACAGTTTTACATATATTATCCATATGCAATATATATTATTACTATTAGAACCAGCGGACATACACCAGTATAAAAAAACAAACAGCTTTTCACAGCAAAATATCCTCACATTTTCCAAAATGTTTTGCTATTTCCATATATAGCAAACAAACCATTTTATCGCCAAAAATACTAACGACATAAGCTACAAAAAATTACTATACAACTACAAGAAATATATGTTACGTGGTTGGATGAAATTTCACTACAAATTTTTTTAAAAAATACCTAAAGGTAATATATTAATATGAAGCTTAAGTATCATCATTTTGGTTCAGGTTACTCGAGATAAGCAGTAAAGTCTAATACTAAATTCTAAAAAATATTCATTACACACTAGTTTGTTACATGATTGAGAGTTTGCATTTCGACAACAAAACAAAAATACTACTACATACGCGTAAGTTGCTCACATTAACCATACATTCTGCTAATCACAGCATTTACTTCAGACAGCTGAATTAACTTGACTTCCTTTTACTACACACACTTACACCCACACATTTACCACCAAAGTTAGATGCTAGACTTCCCTTTGAAATTAAGGGATACATAGCTAAAGTAATAGATTCCGAGAATCCATTCCAAGAGCTTCTACACACAGAGAACCAGTGCTACAATAAATTCTATGGAAAACAAATTCTCTGGACAGACGTACAGACTTTCGAATAGAAAAACTTGGGAGGAATAACATCCAAGCATTTTTTTCCATAGCTTGTTTGTGGGGTTCACAACAAATTAGTGGTTTGGTCTACTTTAAAAGAGAATCTCGTGAGTTAGTACATGACCACTTATTTACAAGGGATATTATTTATGGATAATGTCCGCATACATAAGATAAAACCTTTGGGTTAGACAAGATTCAAGTATATAGCACTGGGAGATGAAGGGAAAAGTATACAGAATAGATATGATCATACTCACATTGAAAATTCATACGGATATTTTGTATGAAAATAAAATATATTTACAATAACAAAAATTCGTACTGCTGCAAAAAAAATATTTTAAAAAAATAAAAATAAGTTGTTGGTATGTATTTTTTGGGGGTAAAAGTTACATTTCAGAGAATAAAGTGGTGCTCTGATGGACAATGAAAATGTCTACATTTGTTATCACACCACTATCCCGAAGATTTTTTTTACAGCATATAAGAAATATAATAAAATGTTTATATGTTCAATCAAATACATATATATTTTATGTACGACGTAAATTCACACAATATTTAACTTAATAATAAGATTTTATTATGATGAAAAAAACTACGCTTGCTCATTGGAATCTTTGTCTGGGCTTTTCATCTTCTCATTTTTATCATCATCAGTCGACTTGAAATCTTGAACATACGGCGTAACTTTGAAGGTTGGGTATTCCAACGGCATCTTCTTCTCATACTCATAGAGTTGGGATGTGAAAGCCAAAGAATCAAAGGGTTTCTTTGGGTATGAGCCCGTGGTTTTCTTTTTCTGGAAAGCTAGGAAAAGTCCCACAATAAATAGGACAGCGGTGATGGCAGCAACGACAGTCAATAAAATAAAGACTGTATTGTACTCCGAATCCCCTCCAATACTCTCCGCTGAAACTACACCATCATCTGGAATCATATTATTGTCTAAATCTAGAGTTGTGGGCTCGGATTTAAAGGATACTGGGGAGACCAAATGATGGAATCTAGAGAGGGATAAATCTGCAGGAATAAATTCCCGCTCTTCTTGTACTCCAATGGCATTTAACTTGACCAATTCTTCAAGTAAATACGATACGTCCACTTTATTGTCTCCTAAAAGAGCAAATCTGAGGTTGGTAGAGCCCGGTAATACTTCAACTTCCACACGGTTATCTTGCAAAATTGCATGCTGTTTACGAAGCAAGTCTTGCATTTCAACACCCAATTGAACTGAGCTCGTATCATCCGAAACGGGGAAATTCAGGACCACATCAACCTTCTCAACTTTAACTCGTCGACAGTTGTGAGAGCCTTTCAAGAATGGCTTAGTACCTTCAACTTGATTTCCAGCTTCATCCACACACCAACAGAGAGGTAAGGTTTTGGAAGTTTCACCAGAAGAGCACTGAATGGGAAGGAATTGCCCTTTGTCATCACATTGAGCATTATGAGCATTGCTCATCTTCATACAACGAGATTTCATTGTCGTCATGTCCTTCTTAATTTGAAGCATTTGGTTACTGAAGTCTGGCTGTTGGTCCAAATGGACTTGATTATTTTCTGGAAGATCTTCTACAGATCCCGTCTCACTGATCACTTCTTCAGGTAAAGTGAAAGATTCGGTGGTGGTTGTGGTAGATGGGGTGGTAGGGGCTGGTACATCATAGTCCGTGCAATCTAAATGGTTACCATTGAAATCTCGAACGACACCGGTACAAGAGCAAGGGTCAACTTTGCACATGTACTCATGTGCATCCATTGAACCACAAGTTAGATTTTGACAGGCGGAGGCACGGCTACAGGCTTGCATTTGTCCATCAATAATTTCTGGGCAGAGGACTACATCCGGACATCTTGCTTCACAGTGCTCCTTGGTTGCGAAATTGTTATCATTTCCACCACAACCTCCATAGATAAATTGCTCACATGTTTGGCTTTCAGAATTAAAGTACCAACGCTCAACGCTTGCACGACATAGGCCAGGTTTCATGGGTAGGCTGCAGACGTCAACTGGAAGGGAAATAATAAATGATAATGTACGGGTGTAAAGTGGAATAAAATGCTTCCTCCAGGAAATTACATCCATAATAAATTGACCATATTTTCAGATTTTTAAACGAGTCATAAAATTAATCTTACCTGGTTTCCTACATTCTGCCTCGCACTCTTCGAAAGTGACAAAGTTATTATCATTTCCTTGGCATCCTCCATAAATGAACTCCTCACATCTTCCATTGGTCGTGTTGTGAAAGTATCTTGTGAAGGAAGCTCGACATAAACCAGGTTCCGCAGGCTGGCCACATTTATCCTCACAACTAACTTTCTCACCAGATTGCCTGAAAACATGGTTCAATTATATTATTTAAGAATTTTGCAAATTATTTTGTTGCCTCAAAATCAGATTTTATTACTACCATATATTATTTCCATAATAATTATATCATTAAATTTCCCACATACTTGTAAAAAGATACTTTGCACTCATCACAAGGATCAGCAACACACATGGCCTGAGGATGAGCTGCACAAGAAGCTGTTAAGCACTGATCCACACAAATCATGGGTTCCTTGTCAGTTGACGGGCATACTTTTCCTTTTGACTGTCTCTCAGTAATAGTACCTAGGAATATCATTAAAATTAAAGGATTAGTATTTTAAGGGCAAATAAATATATTTTTATTGTATGTAGTTTATTATGACATTTTTATTACATACGAATTTTGTTACTTCCGTTGAAACAATAATAATTTATGAGCTGGACCCAATGCAATGTATGAATTATTACAGGAGCAACATGTATGAATAATTTTTTCTCTTATTTCTTACTTAGATTATATTTATTTGGCCGGAAATAATGAAGAATAAAAATCAGAGAGGGTCATTACCATTTTTGCTACAAGCAACACGTCCTCGGGTGAAAGAATGTGGCAAAGGGTTTCCTTCTGGGTCAACACACCACATGAGATCACCCTGTGATTGTTGAGGCTCATACTCTCCATTTTCCTGGCACTGTGGTGCATTTGCAACCATAATAACAGGATCGCGATCTTCCACTGAAAATTTAAATTACCATTAAAAATTATTATCACATTTTCTGAATACTAATTTATTAATTATTAACTCTTTTACAAGCTTTTGTAAAAGTGTAACAAAACTCTCTTTACAATTAGCTTCATTTTCTTACCATCAATTATTTTCACATTTACATGTATAATACAACATACATATGTAGAAACATACTTGCACTTAATCCCTTGCGTATGTTATTAAAGTCATTACAAATCTGATAAGCTTTCACCTTTAGGAGCCAAACAAGTAGTGGAGCATCCGTCAAAGCAACACTTTTCAACGTGAGGGCAATCAGAGTCAGAATGACATCGGTAATTGTTATTTGATTGTCCAAAGCAAGACAAGTTAAGTTCTTGAGGTTGAGGGCACTCTCCTGGTTTGCTAATCGGCACGGGTTCAGGAGTAGTGACAATAGCAGGTTCTCTCAGGGGTTGTACACACCTTTGAAAGGAAATAAAAAAACATTTTATAAATATATAATAACTCCATATGTAAACTCATCTATTTTTTTTTCAAACACTCAACTATATATGACAATAGTAAAAAAATACAAGTGTATTTATTTATAACGACAGTGTTGTAGTAAATAATGATTATTTGGAATGACAAAAAATTCTTTTAAAAGGCTAAGAAAGGAAGATGGAAAGAAAGAAAAATGACAATAGGAAATGTTAATGTTACTTGAAACCGCAGTCGTCCATGCAGCATTTAAGATTATCCTCGCATTGATTGTCATTGAGGCATGTATCATGGCACGCCCCACTAAGGATATGCAACAATGCAAATGACTTTGGTGGCGGACATCTCCCGGCTTTCTCTGGTCGTACAATTGAGAAGGAAATGCCCGAATTGGCTGGCAATGCCCCTTCCTCATCTTCATAACTTTCTCTCAAGGACCTTCCCCTATGGGCTTGACCTAGAAATTTAGTATTCAACCAGCAAATTATCAATTAGGGCCAAACGTCATCATTCATTTTACTATACCCACTACATTATCATCTCACAAAAATATTTTTACTTCACGACATTAAACCTTTGTAGAGAGAGAGAGAAGACTTTAACAATAGCCTTCCCCGCAACAATAATTCAATGGCCATGAACCATCAGATAAATATGCAATGCATTAGCATAGACTGAGTTGGTGTGAAGAAAAAAACTAGAAGACAAAAATCAGCGTATCTTAAATCAAGGTAGTACATATTTTAATGTATTATAGTTGCACTTGCAATTTTCACAGGAGTAAAGCTCCTTACTGAGGAGTCCTTAGCATAAATTAACCTTAATTTATATGCCTATTTATGTGGTCGGTATATTTCCCTAACACTTAACCAAGCATAGATTCGAAATAGACATACGTGAGAACCTCATGGCTTAAAATAGCCACTCAACAGTAATTAAACGTGTACATTATTCTACAGCTGGGCTGGGAATGTGTATGAAAGTCATCGTTTACGTCTGAGCAAGGAGTATAAAAGACGTCCAAAAATTATTAATGAATTCGGTAAAAGTTCCGATGAGGCTTACAAATGATTCCAATTTGTCCATATTTAAAAAATTGACGCTTCCACTTCGGTTTTAACAATGTAATTTGCGTATTCATGTGACGTTTAAGGTTGATATTTATTATAATTAAATTTAAATTAGGAAATATTATTGGCATGTACTAACCTCTACTTTCAAGATGGAGCGTTTGAGGAACAATCACTTGAATGTCAATGGGAACATCGGGTCCGAAAGGAAAGTTGGGTAAAGATGAGAAAAACTGGGAGGAACTTGGCATCAAATCCATTAAATCACTCAATTTCTCCTCCTCCTCTTCCTCCTCGCTATCAATCTTAGGGATCTTCCTCATATTCATAATTCCATCGATGATATCCGCAATACTATCGATATGACCCTGTCGACTGGCAATTGGTTGACCTCTTCCTCCAACCACAGTGACACTACTTGCGGAAACCCCAACAATCTTCTCTCCATTGACATCCGCATAAATTGGCTTGACTTGTGTCCTCGTCACAGTCCCTTGACCTCTCTCCTTATTTTCTACAGAAGTCAGTACGGTCTTCAATAATTCGCTCAAATCATTCTCCGAGAGGTTGGAGGAGGTTAAGGTCTCGGCATCCTCAGGGAAATCTTTAATCACCACGGACATGAGGTTACTAGAAGCGGGTGAGTTGATAACACGTTGCAAATCTCTATGACATTTGCCCAGGCCTGCTTCACAGTCTACTTTGTTATTATCTTCATCAAAGAACTCAATACGGCAGCCTCCACAGGGATTCACACGGCAAGTAGCGTGAGGATGAGCAAGGCAAAATTTATTGTCACACATGGATTTGTTACACACGTGAACTGTTACATTTTCCTCGCACACTGTTTTTTTCGTGAGAAAAAAAAATTAAATTACATTGCTGTTACTCCTTAATTATTACATGTTGTAATTGCATGTAAACGCAATGGGTAAAAAGGTACACATAATAAGCATCGATTTATTACAAGATTAATTTCACAGGATATGTAGCTAAGTAGCTCTGATCCAGTTAAGAGGCAAAACTCATTCATATTGGATCTCATTCATAAAAATTACGGAAAGATGCTTCCCTTCACTTGTGAAAACCAAGCCTTATTGTGATTTACCTCTCAAGCCATAATAATACAGCAAACATTAATTAACTTGCTCCTTCTGCTTACCTGGTGAATCATGAAGAGCCGCAAGAAAATGTCGCCCACGAGATTGTCGGAAATTACAAGTTGGTTTGCCCGGTGTCATGCTACCCTTAATTGGCTCACCCTTCTTGTTAACACACCAACACATGCCCACCTCACCAATGCACTGAACTGATTCCCACTCCCCATTTCCGGCATCACATCTTGGAATGTAATTCAAATGCTTGTACTTGGCTTGTAATTCGAGATTCTTCTCACGATTTTTCTCACAAGATGTTAATGCTAAAGGCGTAAAGGAGTAGCAAAAAAAGCAAGAAAAATAAGTAGGGGACTTATTGATTGTAATTACTACATATACATCGTTCACAAAACCATTTAATTTCCCTCTCTATATGACTAACCAAATGCAAATTGCTCTTTTCCTTTTTATTACTACCACGGTATATGCATACTTATACTTAATGCGTCTCATCATTAAGTAGTAGGCGGGGGAGCATGTAAGATGCGATAGGAAAAATACTTGAGAAAATCCCTTCAAGAAACTTCTATCGTTTGTCAATAATATATACATGCAGCATTACTTTTTTTATGTGTTACTTACATGGGCAGATGGACAGGCACTCCGCCTTGGTGTCAAACATGTTGAGATTACCCCCGCATCCACTATGAACAAATTCCTCACATGTGTTGGAGTCCGTATTGAAAAACCATTTAGTAATGGCTGCTTTACAGTGACCCACATCCTTCTTTTCGAAACAAACTTCCTCTGTAAAATTATACATTCAAATCAACACGTGAGAATTGGACTTAGATATTTTTCTTCATTACATTTTGTCACTGTTGAAGTAAAATTTTTTTTCAGTTCCATCGCTACCACATACAATAATTCTGCAAATATTTAGTTCACAGTGACAAAACATTTAGTTCTGACTCTTATTACTCACATTACATTTCTGCAAACTGCATTATAATGTGAACGTGAACCAGATAAAGTAGGGAATAATTGCTATTGCAAAACAAGGTTCACATTACGAGTAAAAAATATACTTGAGGAATAAATGAGATTTTAACCAGTTTTAAAACTGCAGCAACTGGTTTCCTCTTTGGAAGTATATTTTACAAAATATCTCACATAATTTTATTTGATATTTTTTATACATAATAATAATCATGATTCTTACTTGGCTTGGGACAGCAAACTGCATAGTCACCAAATGGACTCAAACTACACTTGTGAGTAGCGGGACAAGCAGATGCGGATGGACCACAAGTCATTTTCTCTCCAGTCAAAGGATGTTCCAATGGTTGGCCAAAACCACAAGGATTATCTAATTTTGGTAGACAAACTGGCACAGGAGGGCAGGGCTCAGTCAAGCAACTGACTTGCATCAAACGACACTCTTCATTCACACCATTGCATCTGGTCTCCGCACAAGGATCTTTGCAAGCACAAGTGGGACAACCCGACTCATCAAGCTTGTAACCCAATGGACAGGTTAAGGCACAGTTACGTTGTTGTGGACAGACATTTGGCACTGAAATGCAATAGTTGATTCAAAAAAAACTGTTATTGGTTTCAGTGTAGGGTCATCAAGGAAATATAGGCTTAAGTGTGCTTCACACATTTCCTTAAGATTTTTTTTCAAATCTTGAATATGCGAATGTTTTTGCATAGTACAAAATTTCTTCCTAATAGTTTATACTTAAAATGTATTGCATCAACGGATTTGTAATTTGTAGCTAAATGATGGGATGCATTTTATGTCATTACTATTGTTAGTTTTTCCTACCTCTGCAATTTGGTGGTTGTTGACCAGGTTGTCTTCTCGTCCCTGCAATTTCTTCTCCAGCTTCGTTAACACACCAACAAATGCGAGAAACAGGGTGACACTGAATCGGTTCAAAGCCTCCATTATCATCCCGACAACGTGGGATAAAGGATCGTTGAGCTGGAATTCCGCTCTCTCTCACCTTGTGCTCAATTATAACTCTCTGGTGTTGGCATGCTACAATAAACATCCTTTCAATTAAAGACTTGCCTTTTATTGTAAAGCTAAGCTAATTCATAGGCTTTCAGCTTCCAACCTAACGTTAGTGGTTTAGAAGTGACGAAAGTAATAATTAGTTCTAAAGTTTAAATTCACACCCCGAATTAATCCTCTGATTCTTTATAGGGTGAAAGGAATATTTCAAGGAGTCGTGCAACCAAGCGTGGGGCATATAATTTACCTTAAAAATATTAATTTTCTATAGTCTCCCAACTACAGCGTTTCTTACGATTGTCTTTAGGTAGCCACATGTAATTAACACGTAGCTTGTTCTAAAACTCAATTTACCTCATGCTGGGATTCTAATATGAAATTAGTTGAGTAGAAAAAGCATTATTTAAAAAATAAATTTGGGTGAAAAATGGTACCAAAATGAACACGATAAAAAACCTAGTCATATGTCATATACACAGTAATACTAAAAATCATCGCTCCGCGATAATTTGATGCTGTCGCGCAGGGCGGCGTCAGCGCACCCCACAGTCCCCCATACCCCCTTTGGTTTATAATGTTGTCATATTAAAGTTTCATGTAAAATTTTCAAAAAATTCAAAAAAAAATTAATGCAAAAAACATTATTCAACCAAAAATGAATTTTTGATAAAAATTTCGAAAAAAATATTTCAACTGAAAAAATATTTTTATTGCAAAAAACATTTTTCAGCCAAAACTAAATTTTTGATAAAAATTGAAAAATTTCAAAAAAAAATTTCAAATGAAAAAATTTTTTTATTGCAAAAAAGCATTTTTCAGGCAAAAATAAATTTTTGATAAAAAAAAATAAAATTTCGAAAAATTTTGAAAAATATTTTCAACTGAAAAAATTTTTTTTATTGCAAAAAAACATTTTTCAGGCAAAAATAAGTTTTTGATAAAAAAAATAAAATTTCGAAAAATTTTGAAAAATATTTTCAACTGAAAATTTTTTTTTATTGCAAAAAAACATTTTTCAGGCAAAAATAAGTTTTTGAAAAAAAAAATTTTTTTCGTTTTTATTTTTTTACGAACGAACACACGGACCAATTTCAACCAAAAACGAACTTAGCCGAGCTATGAC
>JAQFXU010005368.1:0-11791 GCA_034693705.1 Spatulosminthurus flaviceps | reverse complement strand
TGGTCAAAAAATGCGGATTAGCATAAGGCTTCGGAAAAAAAATTCACATTGCTTCAAAAAGCAAATTTCATTTGGTCAAAATGAAGGGCCGCCAAATTGGCAAAAGGCGCCGTTGTGCACCGTCCAAAATTTTAATTTAAGTTTCTCGTCGATGCAACGGAAAATTCTGTCACGTGTAGAAATACGTTTAGGCCGAATAAGTGACCAACAGAAATAACCAACTCGAACTTTGACTGCTAAAATTACATTTAAATTGCGCATGCGTTTAATTTTTGGTCCAAAAATTAGACGCATAAATTTTTGACCTTTTTTGGAACCTTTAAGTGCGTCACTGGAAGAATCCGAGAACTTCTAGGAATTCGTCGACCAAATATGATGCGCGCACTAGTTCGAATCGTCCCCTTCGAATCTTATTTAAGGAAGAGATTAAAAACTGGAAAGACCTATGACCTACTCAATTTTGAGTCCTACTGCAACCAGCAGGGAATACCCTACCAATACCTCATCGCACACAATAATAAAAATGCGGAAATCCCCTGCACATGTGAAGTAATGCTCCGGTCTGGCGAAGAGGTTGATGACACTGTGTCGATTAACTCTTCCGCAACTTCCTCTTCAGACAGTTTGAATGAGATTCCCAGTGTAGAATTTTTTACAAGGAATGTCCTTCTACACAATAAAGTGGTTCAAGAAATTTTTGAGAAGCTCCTTGCCTGTATTTTTAACGATAAAGGGAATAAAGCTTGTTGCAAGGATTTGGCCAGGACCATTAGCAACATTATTCAAGCGAGTTATAAAAACTTGGCCCTGGAGCAAGCGGAAGAAGCTAGCCAGCGCCTGATTTTTGCTTCAAACGTGGCCAAAAGTTTAATTGGTGAATTGCAAAGAACTGCCATGGTCCTCACTGATATTGGCGAGACGAGGAAGCAGCTGAGGAAAACCATTAGTGAGACTGCTTTTAATGACATGCGCACTGCTGTCTCTCTCTTTATGGAGGAGGTCCTTCCCTTAGCAACCCTAATGAGCTTGGGAGAATTTTCTCTGGAGAATATTTTTAGACAGGAGCCAGAATTTCAGAAATATACAAGCGAAGTTGTTGAAGAAGCTGAAGGAAAAATCCAAGCCGTTCTTCCGGAAGCGGAAGAACTAGTGAATAGTGTTGTTTCAGATGCGGAGAGGCACGCGAATACTGCGGATTAGCGTTATTCCAGATTCCTCGCCACTTCCCCATCTATAAAGTGTTTGTCGTGTAAATTTAGGATTCATTTACAATTTCCTTCATTATTTTTTTTATTTTTTGTTTTCCCAGTGATTACCCACACCAGTATGGATTATTTCTCTCTCCAGAACATATAATATCTAAAAATAATGAAAAGTGTAATGTAATTTATGCGTAACGTCGAATAAATGAGCAAGAAACTTGTATGAAACACAAATATAATCTTTTACTTTCTTTTTAAGCGACGAGGTTTGTAAATATGATGCAACGAAACTTGAATGCAAAAATATTATTTACTCTTTCAAATAACAGCACCCTTAAGATTCTGCTTGAACAAACTTTACCTAATTGAACTTAGGAATACAGAATCCTCAACATAAATGTAAATTAACAAACCTTTCACAATACAATATTACTACTACTTTTTCTTTCCCTAAATCGTAACTTTCCTACAGCTTCCTCCAGCAATCCCAGCTTCTGCTCTAACTTCCTCAACTTGAGTTTTAAAATTGTGCTAGTAAATTTAGAATTTTCTTTGACTTGACTCGGTGTTAAAACCATAGTCATTTTCATTTGAAGTAGATAACTAACGAGAAACCTCATGGCCTCCAACCTCTTCTCCACTTTTACCTTCGCCCGCATCCTCTTCTTCTTCATGCTATTGCTCACTAAAGAAAATCCTCTGGCATTCAAAAGCTCTTGCGTCGCTTGAAACATTCTTTGTTTTAGCTGTAGCTCTTGAGTCTGGAAACATGCACGTAAGAACGTAGCACTTGTGAGCTGCATGGCAATGAGACGTTGTGGATGGACCACGGGGTAGCCTCTGAAGGGTAGTTTCCTTTGGAAACGCTTCCGAATAAAATAAAAGTAAGACATCCAATACTTTTTCTCAGTTGCTATCCTCCTTGCATCTGTAAAACCATTATCGAGGATGGAAATGAACAAATTGATTCCGACGATTACTACCGCGAACGTGAATAGAATTTCAAAGGCCTGGCCCCAAAACCGTTCCTCTTCACTTAATTCGTATATGAAGTTATTATCAACGACCTACATTTTAAAAAAATCAAAATACATACCATTCCTGATCCATAAACTAAAAAACCATGTAAAACTCAATAAATGATGTGAATCTTATTATAATAATTTTATGCAAAAACCAGTTCAATAGGAGGATATATATGCAAGCCAGAAACAGGAACGTGGCGAAATTCTTGGCAAACTTCAATTAATCACCTCAACCGAAAAAAACCAAAAATATTTGGCTATTATTCGTACATTGGCCTATATGTTGGGTCAAAAAATTAGACGCGGTTTATTATGTCGATGTCTTTATAATAATAAAAATCAGTTCCGGCAAACATATTGTCTCTGTCCTGCATATATATTCCCCATTAAACCTACTATACATATTTTCCTATTGAAAGTGACATTATTACCTCTTGCAGGAGCGTTATAAAGCAGGACGGTAAGGAATGGAAGGGAAAGCTAACGGAGCTAAATACCACATACCCCAGCATGGCAAAGCTCAGGAGCAAGAGGCAAATGAGCAATCCATGCCCCATCAGATATGTACTGGATAATTTCAGACACACATCCAGCATAAAGAATTCCTTCTTGGTTTTAAAGATGTACTGGAGAATCATCAAAACGGCAAAGGAGAAGGTCACGGCGAACATATCCTGCTGCCATTGGTCCCAAAAGCAGACCAGATCAAAAATGATGTGATCGTTGATGTTCATAAGATCCAAAGCAATTTTCAACTTCCTCACCAGGTGCAACCGATACAGTCCAATGACCAAGGAAATGATGGTCAAAAGAACTAAAATCATTTCTGAGTATGTCACCTTTCGGTAAATGACCCACTCACGTATTTGAATGACTATTTTACCCGCCAAAGCAAGGACGGTCAAGAGAAATAGAATCACTAAATATTCCGAGTAGTTCTCCTGAGCAGAGGAACTCACACCCGTGAGTGTTATGGGGTAGTGGACGGAACTGGTCACCCACTCCCCTGACCCCGTTATTTCCGCGAGGAGCTTCGTGTAAACGAAAAGATTTACATTTGGGTTATACGTCGCTAGCTCTAAAAACACCCCTCGAGTCCTCCCATCTATCCAATGGTTCCTCCGGAGGTAATTTAGGACGGAATTGGAGGAGATTAGATCTCTGCCCAAATGGGCCATGTATCCACCCGAAGGGTAGTACGTGACATCTCCAATGGTCATTTTCGAGAAGCGACTGTCATTGTGCTTCCAAACGTCATTGTTTGGAAAGGAGCTGGAGGAGGAGCCTAGAGGTAGCCATTTGGGGTCGAAATCTTTCGTCTCAAATTTAATGAATAGTTCGGACAGGCAAAGGAATTTTGTTGGTGAGGCACACGTTGCTGTAAAGAATTTTTTTAAATGATCATATTGCTAAAAAAGGATCTTAAAATTTCTGCATTCACGAATTAGTTTATGTACACTGTGGATCGATTCGAAATTGATGCAGTCGAGGCACGCCCACCAGCATCGAAGTTTCATCGGCTAAGTACACCGGAACATCTGCAAAGTATGGGAGTAGACTTCCATCGTACGAGTACAAGGGGTAAATCTTGTACAAAGCGTCACTCATGTAGTCGTAAAATCTACGAATTTCATTAATACGTCAAATAAAAAATTTATACCAAGAATATCATTGCATTTTAACTGCAACGATTTAAATCTTTTGTAAATCTGAGATATGCTGACAAAAATTGCAACGATATGGAATCGAAAGTTTGACCGATTAGACCAGAATTTGGATTAATAAGCCCAATTTCGACACATGAGTGAAATTAATAATAAGATTCAATTAGCATTTTACGATTCTGAATCTTCAACTTCCCCCCAGCATTCCTCCACGCATAGAAGACCTTGTAAGCTACGGATCTGCGAAAAGTCCTGAAAAATGCGAACAGTATTTCATTGTAAATTAAGGATTTCGATGAAATGCATAGTAAGTTTTTACAGCTTAAATGTAATTTTACAGCTCACATGACTAGAGTAGTTGGTATAGGTGATGAAAATCAAAATGGACATCAACAAGGCATGAGCTATCAGCATAATCATGTTTCGACGTGAATGTGAAATTCGAACGGCTTCCAGCTTCGATTGCTAATAAAATGAAAATTCTTTCCTGTTATTCCATGTTGTAAGCCGTGTTGTTCCATAAACTCCTCATATGATGATCGGAATAGATACAAAATAGGAGCGAAAAGTTGATTTCTTAAAACTTACAAAGCTCTCAACTTCTTCCAGAGGAGGATGAGCCCTCTCTGGAAGAAATGGGTTGTATTCATAGGGAACATATTTGGACACATCAGGTGCATCCTTTTGAAAAATTACTTGAAATCGCCAGTCTTGGACATTCTTCTGTACCTAAATGATTTAAAACATTTTCCAATTAAATGATTCTCACAGCTGCTGGAGCTTTTCACATCAGACATTTCTTACACAAATGCATGCAATGACGCCATGGACTGATGTGATATTAATTTCGACCAATGGGCTAAAAACTGTCGATCAAAACGACTTCTAGATCGACCTACCCGAAAAAAAGAAGATTTCCATGCTGCGACACAAATAAGGTAAATCGGCTGGAAAATTAATGTTGAGAGGAAAAAGGTGATGATAAAATCTGAAATGATTTCTAGGCGCAGAACGGGTCCGCATCGTAAGCCCAAGTAAGCGGCCATGGCTAAACTTGTGAGCAGGAGAAAAATTGAAATGATCCACCCAATGCATTTGAAGCTGTAGAGAAAAGAATTTCGATGATTTTTCATATATACCAAACACACGCATTTTCACAAAGGTTCCCGCTTTTAAAATGGTTCATAAATACTAAGAAATTTTAGATAGGAAAAAACGAACCAATGAGGTAAACTCATCAGGCCCACGGGGTAGTTGATAGGTCGGTGCCAGCATAAAAATATTTGAACAATTTGGCGAAAGTTCATACCAAGTGATTCCACTTCTACAACCTTCACAGGAGTGAAATCATGTGGAATTTGGTCGGGTTTTGGATTTTCATCCTGAGGTTTTTTATGCTTTCCGTCAAGAATTTTCCCTTTGGTTTTAACTTCTTTTTGTATCCGGTCTTCTAATTTATGGCGGTTCGGTTCTTTTGTAGAGTATGTGAAAGATTTGGGGAGAGAATTTCGGATCTCTTGGATTTGGTTATTCAGATTCACATTCCTCACCAGATTTGTCCATGAACTCGGATCAAGATTTTTTTTCTGTGACCCAGAGCTAATTTGTTCTGGACGTATCAAGTCTGGTGGAAGAGACTCACTGTATGAAAATCTACGTGGATATGAAGTGCCCTCGAGCCATTCCTCTGCATCCTGTGCATTTATTTCTGGAATATAAAAATCCGTGGCGTCCTCTAGTTTTCCACCCTGTTGATTGAAATAAACGGGCGAGAGTTCCGAATGATGTTCTTGGCTTTGGTCAAAGTACCCAAAAACCTGGGCGTTCCTTGTACTCAACAAATGCCTCGATTTCCAGACAAGGAGAGAAATAACCTTTCTTGGTAGGCTATGCCTTCACATTCAAGAATCATATCTACCGTTAATTTAAGACTAGAATTTCATATTAATTTTTCCTAAAACACATCTTCCTGGTTGGCATCCTAATTATACATATATATAATAATCACAAAAAATAACCTATCGTACCTGAATGAAAACCGCAGAAATATCTCAATTGGCGTTGTCAAAAGAAAAATAATCAATGCAACGAGGATTTGCTTTGCTTCCAGATAAAACTCCGCCGGCTCAATGCCATCTAGTGCAAAAACAGGGAAATAGACAATAATCGCGTACAAAACGAATGTACAAATGAAATACAAATGATACGGTCCCTAATTTTAGAAAACGGATTAGTGGAAAATTTTTATAGGCTGAACTTTTAGATTCATAGTAAAAAATAAATCATGTCAACCACAGTTTAGGCGCGTAATTTAGGCGGGTCTAAAATTTCAATTATATTTCCCAAAATTGGGGTGTTTTTTGTTGCCCAAAAATTTCAATTGTACGTCGGAAATATCGGCCAAAATGTTCTCCATTTAGGTCAAAAATACAAAGTTAAAATACTTGTAATTGCTTTGACCTAAAATACATTGAAAACGTGATGAAATCTTGAATTGCAAAGGTAAACATTTCAGTCGAATTCGACGAAAATTATATTTGATGTAAGGAAAGAGAAGCTTGAAATCAACCAAAAGAAAATATTTACGTATAAAAGTATAAGCCATTGGATATTACCTATTCTGACGAAAACTTCACGGTACAAGTAAATCAGGACAAAATACAAAGCGACTGTAGCACCTGCGCACATCAGCCTTTGACAACGAGAGAAGTAAATACTGGGCGAACATTTGATAGCGCTAAGAAATGAATGACGATCTTGGAATGCTTCGTAGATAAAATCGGAAAATACCCTACGCCAGGAAAGAAGTTCACCCTCCGTAGCTACATACACTTCGTGACGTATCCCACAACCGTAAAATTTTAAAGTGAATTTCATATTCACCAAAAATATGTAGGTTTTTCTTGAACGTAGACACTGGATCATAATTTTTCTGCAAGTCCTTAAATAAATCGGCAAAACATTTTGATTGTGTAAGTAAATAACCTTCGCAGCACTTTAAAAACATTTTTAATAAGTTTTGATTCTTTATATATTTACCAATCAGGTCTTTTCCCATGATCATCCCTCCAAACCCTAATTTTTTCCAATTCACCTAGCCCTTTGAAGTTTGAGACAAGAAATGTGTCTAAGTGGTTATTTCTCATCGTCTTCATTTCTTGGGTTTCTTCTCGAAGTACAAAAGGCTAAAGGAGTAATATTATTTTAAATTATAATTTTGTAACATACGAAAATTTTGATTGAACTTATTTTACCAGGCTAGTTCCACTACTCCCGTATATTTGCACGGAAATATTTCCCGTGGTATCCTTCCGTCTCCATAAGCCTCCAGTATAGACGGTAATTAAATAAAAATGTTGCTCCATCCTTAAAGTTGGGTCAGCCAAAATGTGGAGTCCAGGATTTTTTCTATCTC
Organism: Spatulosminthurus flaviceps; assembly: GCA_034693705.1. Taxonomy (NCBI): domain Eukaryota; kingdom Metazoa; phylum Arthropoda; class Collembola; order Symphypleona; family Sminthuridae; genus Spatulosminthurus; species Spatulosminthurus flaviceps. The sequence goes on along the minus strand of JAQFXU010005368.1, from coordinate 4,485 downwards.
TTAAACTCCAAATGTGACAAAATATCAAGAGAATGACCAGTACCAACAGAAGTGAGGATACTATTCCCAAAATGATGTAATTGTACACCAATGAAATATTGAATCTAATATCATCCGCAATATCCATGAAAACGGGCGTGGTCAAGATGGCAGCAGAGAATGTGCTCAAATGGGGACATGTGCAGTTTATGTAATCCTGAGTCACTTCATCTGCCTAAAGTAAAAATTAAAAAAACGATTAATTTTTAGTTCACTTTTAAAACTAAAGTTCACTAAACTTCGTCCTGTTCAAGAGATTTAAACAGGGCAAATTTGAAGGGTAATAACAATGCTAAATTTCAGTCTCGTTTTTCTCCCGATGCGATGCACAAAATATTTGTTGCATCGGTCAACTTTTTCCCATTTTTTATGAAAAAATGGCAATTTTTATGATAATTTTCCCGCGCATCCATTAATTTTCATATGAATTAGATTTAAAAGCTCCGTCTTCAGGGAAGTAATTACCCAGCAACCTCTTTCCGACCAAATACTTTTATCCTCCTCTCGGTAAACGCAATTCGCTCGGAAAACCTCAACCGATAAATTTACAAAAGATCCAACAGCAAAATTCTGGTCTTCTTGAGGAAAAATGGCAAAGTAGTAGTCTATCAGTTTATAAGTTTTTCTGGAATACCCCAATACATAATTAAAATCATTTCGTAACCGATGCCCAAAGAATTTTACTTAAAATTTTTTAAGATTAATTTGTGTTACTTTTCACACTCGGTGGAATTCAAAACAAGGTAAATAGCTGGATACTCGTAAATCTCTTCAGTAACATCAGCTAGCTTCACTGGCTCGTCAGTTAAATTTGCATCGCGAAGTAGTTGAGGCTCCGGTCGAATTTCTTTCGTAAAGAGCGTCTGTTCAAAAATATGTAATTTTCAATTTATTGAGCAAGTATATAAGAACAAACATTTAAATTTTTAGCACGTGTAGGGGCGGAAATGTACATAAAGTTTTAGATGAGGAGAAGTAGTCTTGATCACAATTTTCAAGTTCACCTTCGGAAGCAAAGTCATTTTTAAAACAGGGTAATCAGTGTAGCTCAAGGATTTGATGGGCTTCACCATCACCCCAAAGAACCGAGTATCTCTCCGTGGATTTATGTCATCATTATTTTGGTAGTACTTAAAATTATATGGGATTTTTAAGTGGATGAGTTGGTTAGTTGATATTCGGAGCTGAGTTTTTGTATCCAAAATTAGGAGCTGAATAATCGGTCCGGCGAGAAGCTTTATCGATGGGTCGAACATGAAGGGATTTAATTCGGTGGTGGCAACCTTCAAAAACAATATTTGAATAAGTTCAAAAATACAAAGTATTTTATGGTTTGGATCACATCACGTCGCCAAGTAGTCAAATCACTGTAAATTTATTTTGATCATTTAATTTTGGATTTATTTTATGAAAATATTTGATTAATTACGTATTCTGGGCTAACTTGCACTTGAAGTTGGTGGGATGACCGATGCGCTGCTAAGTCCCGTGGCAATGTTACAAATGCGTCAGTGTAATTAAAACCCGGTAGAGCGAGCTGTTTGCTACTTAAAGCAGCAGGATTGTTAACTTCCAGATAAGCTGTCAGATGATTAATACAATCGCTTGTGTTGCATTCATCTTTATAGTTAAACAAATAGCCTGGGGCTTTGCCTTGACCGAGGTACTTGAGAAGCTCAGTTATGCCAGAAAAAGCGAAATAGGCTTGCAACCCTTCCTGTACAAATATTCATGAGTCATATACGGTGGAAATCATGTAATATTGCAGGTCAAATATTTCGGCTACCTTTTCAACATCAGATTTGGCTAGAATCTCAGATAAGTTTATTCTTTGGAGGAGATGCTCGTAATCAGAGTCATTGGAAATGCCGAGCCAATTCTCGTGGTAGTCATTGAAGTAGTCTCGGCCAGTCTGGTCTAAATAATAGTCCGGAGGGTAACGTTCATCGGTTCTGCGCACAGCTTTCCGTTCAATATATCCCAGTACTTTCTGCCTTGTCTCAGCGATGATTTTCGAAGTAAGGGCCAGTGTGTTTCTACTCTCAATTGAAAAGTCACAATAATAATTTTATTGTTGGCTCATTTCAAATTGCAGAGCATAGTTTTTGTGAAGGTTATTTTGGGGAAGAAAGTCTTTACACTGCAATCTCCTCGGTCATTTCCGGAGGCATCCTTTGAGAATGTCGTTCCTCTGGTAGGAAATCACTGAAATTGTTGGAGAGTTCGGGGCTCGGGTAGGAGCCTCTGGGTTTGGGGTACCTACCATCTTTAAAGGTTCTGAATTTATGTAATTTCAGGTTTTCCGTTTGACGTATCGTCAAAAGTATGATAATTCCGAGCTTCACGTAAATCATTGTTCAATTTTCAATTCCTTCATATGATTCGCGATTCATGAGCAGTGGTCAAAATTCAAAATTATTATTATTGCCCCAAAAATAAAATTACTCAAAGCTCAAAGCCACAAAGTTTCTTTAAAGCAAGGCTTGTTGCGATTTAATCGACTCTCATCAGGTACAAGACAAACAAGCAAAACTCACGCGGCGCAATACCGCAGCTGAGCTGCACGACGGATGATAAATAAGGGATGAATGACTTGCTTTTGTATTGTGCTTGCTTGCGTACTGCGTACAAAGAAAAATTCATTGTACAAAATAATATTAGTACAAAATTGAACATCTCGTTTAATACGCACACGACGTAAAAATTTATTTCAAAGTGTAATAATTATTTGTTTTAGATCATTTTCTAGTGAATTATGAAATCAACATGGAGTTTAAAATTATGAGCCCCATGGTGCTTCATTTCGAATCAAGGAAAATTTTGAGGGAAAGCAAAGTAAAATTTGTTTAATTTGAGGCAAGAGATTATGCAATGGAGAAAATCTAAAAATTGTAAGATTTTTCTAAAAAATTTCTTCGGGTTTTGTATTGATAGGGCGAATCATAGAAAGGCTTGCTGTTGAAATCGATTCCGACGCCTGGAGGGACGTCGGCCATGAGCCGAAGCTGGTGGAAGGAAAGGTTGTTGTTGTTGGAAGGGGTTTACATGATTGTTATGATTATTAAAGTTGGCTTGATTCGCAAAAGCATTGGCATTTGCTTGGGAGGCGGAAAATAAAGGATTTGAATGGTGAGATGAGGCGGCGTTCCCTCCAGATGAACTAAATCCATTGGGTCCAACATTATGGGCTTGAGAGTTACTCTGGCTAAATCCAAAATTGTGACCACCAGGGTGCGCCCCGTTCAAAGACGCTGAGTGACTCCCTGAAAAACTTGCTCCCTATTGTGATTTCAATTAAAACACGTTGATAATTAAATCCTCACCCTAAGTTAATTTAAACAATAGGTTATATAAAATTATTATAAATTATAAAAACAAAATATTAAGTATTCCGTTTAATATTGTAAAGAAATTTGAAATTTAATACCTTCGGTCCAAAGCTAAATGTTTGTGAGACTCCAAATGCCCCATTGTGCGTTGGACTATTGAGAGCATGGGAGGCTGCAAAAGAACCAGAGATACTTCCGTCGGCATTTCTCTGGTATTCCAAACCCGGAACCTTACGTTGAGGCTGTTCCTGAAAAAAAAAAGAATATTAATTTTCGAACTTAAAAATTAAAATAAATTAACCTCCACGATGAATGATGGAAGAAGCGGTAGGACAATTACCTGTGAGGCCACCAAAATAGTTTGAATGGAGAGTATTGTCATAACGACAAAAGATCCAATTAAATAATTCGCCATATTATCCTTAAAAATGATCTTTTGGCTGAAATCTACCCAAAGTTGTCCAAATTACTACAAAGTACGAAGAATCAAAGCAGACTGAGGAGCTTTCGAGCTTTTTCTTTAGCTAAATTTAAACAAAAATTGTTGTTTTTGCATGACCGTTCCAAACATTCAGTTCCTGCTGACCTACAACTCCTATTTATAATGTATCGAGTAGTTTACAAAGCAATCATGTGTGTAAAAATGTCTATTTTATTTCTTACCTTTCAAACATACTAACTTGGCACGGACGGGCTGTGGTTTGAGGTTGGATCTGATTTTCCTCTTAGTTGTAGTTCATTTGGCATTGAAAAATAACTGGGATTTTTGTGTACGTTTTCTGTCAAATTCTATTTGGGCTTTTTCCAAAAATTATTTACATTCATTATTTTGTTCGACCTTTCATACTGTAGATACTTTTGATTTTCCTTCAAGTTCCTTGTCCACTTCCTTTAAGTTTGTAGCTTTAATTTGGAATTATATTCTAACAAGAATACCTAAACGAATTTCCCTTACTCAGTCACAGTCTAGGAAAGTACGGACGTAATCAAATGTTAATTTGACTTTGGATGTTTTATCGTGGAGTTCAATGACCCATGACACGCATGCTTAAAATAAAAACGTAGGTTCTTAAAAACTTCTTAAGTTTCTCACGAGATGCCGTTTTAAAATGAACAA
>JAQFXU010005367.1:0-11794 GCA_034693705.1 Spatulosminthurus flaviceps | reverse complement strand
GTCTACTTGATCCTCCGTGAGACGTTCCTCACTCTCTTCAATCAAAGCTTGTATGTCCACGGGCATTGAAGGTCGCTAAAAAAAATAATAAACATTACTTATAGCCATCTAAAAATTTAAATAGCAAAACAAAATGCCAATACTTAAGCTGGTTTCGCATATAGGTTATTACTCATGGATTCCCTGGTTGATGAAACTTTAAAAAAAAACAAGTACACCCGCTTGCATCACAAGTCGGGATTCGGGATGACAATTTTTTACGGTAATCGCTTTAGCTCTCCTGTGTTAGTCAGTATCGAGGGTGAACAATAAATATGACAAGGACTTCATCGTGACGTCGCTTAGCGACTCTGTGAATAATTTGGCCTATGCGAAACCAGCTTAATTTCCCCATATTCTTTCTCCCACCATCAGCAAAACAGTTACTCACAGTATTAATAATTGACAACTGCTCCAGTTTCGTCAGTCCGAAAGGCTTGATTCTCCTCATAAACTCAGCAAGTCCCACTGGACTCTGTACAGTACACGGAGTCTTCTTAAAATACTGGACAGCTTCATAAACTATTGTTGACAAATGTTTGTTGTACTTCAGGGCCGACGCTCGATCTTCACTACGGCTGCTAGCTTCCTTTAACTCACTGAAGTATTTATAAACCTGAATTTAAAAAACAACATGCCTTAATGTTTTATATGTAAAAGTAAACTCTGTCAGACCTGCGGGTATAAATCGGAGTATAAACCCCCCATTTATTTATTTATTTATAATGTAAAAGTACTTCAATTTCAAATTATTACGATTTAATTTTTTTTAACTCAACAATAATCTTTTTTCAAGTCAACTCACCTCATAATTGCTTAAGTATCCCACCATCTGCATTTTAAAGGGCTTGCGGCTAGCATTACTTGGATTTCCTGCTGCTTCATTTGGATTGAATTCCATTATTTTCTTACAATTTTGTTACAAAATTTTGTCGGCTATATATAATGAATTATGGTCTGGAAAAAAAACCTGTTAATCTCAATTTAGCAACAATATTAACAATAATTTTAGTTAGCTGTTGCAGGCGAACCATCCAATATTTGGCAAATGTAAAAATCTCAGTTAAATAGTTAAATTACTTCACAGACTTTGACTTCGCTAAATATTTTATGATGGAAAAGTTCAACACATGCCTGATTTTGAATTCCCTCCACTTCAAAAGGATGTACTGGAATTGGTCAACATATGTACAAACTTTGCGCACAGCAATCTTGAGCAGATAAACTCGTATTCATTCACTATCATTTCGCCCCACTTTTTCCTTAAGCAGCTACTTATACAGTACTTCTGCCCATCTGCCCTATAAAGTCCCTGCCCTGCTCCCTGCTCCGTGCTGCTTAAACTTGTTAAATACACTTACTTAAGTGATTACAAATTGTAACATTGTAATAATTTACAATGTTCAATGGAAGTAATATCGATTATTAATTTTTACCCACACTTCTTGATTATGGTTGTTACATAAGTACTTACATTAAAAAAGTGTCGGCTATCTTTTTACTTTACTGCCAGAAGAATTCAATGCCTACATCATGTGAAAATAGTTTACAATAGTCTACATCTTGTCATGAATTTGGCAGGTGGAGCTTACGAAGTTCATTTGCATTTAGTATTTTAAATAAATATATTAATTAAGTAATAAATATCCCTGCCCCCTGCGTTTACCTTTTTTGTGGAAACATATTTAAGACTTTGTGTACATAATTTTAACTATTGTCAGAAAAACAGAACATGAAAAGGTCGATTTTTGTTACAATTATTATTGGCTGATATTAGTGATATTAACCACTTGCCTGCACTTGTAGGGCAAAAGAGTACATACGAGATTAGATTTTGTTGTGCATATTTTTGGTGTACCTAATATGTGTAGTACAACATAGCGTGAGCATTGAACATAACTATCAGAAATGATCCAAAATAATTAATTACTATTCTATCGACGTACATACATAAAGATGCTATATAGGAAGAGCGGTCTAATAACTGTAGCACCTAATAATTATGTTTTTAAAAAATATTACTACCACTTCGAATCTAATGTTATTAAGTACACTTCGCGTTACCATTTACAATTTTGCATGGTTTCTGTGTTAAATGGTCTAATTGACTCACAGCAGAACCCACTGCGGCGAATGTGGAATTTATTAATTACTGTACATTTATTGGCATGTAATTACTTATGGTAAACACGCATAGCTTATATGTCTATACAAAGTCTGTAGGTAGGTTTTTCCAACTATATGCATAAAGTACGTAAAATCCATGCAGTATAAGAGAAGAGGCTTTTGTTAGAGGTTGAAAGAAAGTCAAATGTTCACATTGAACATTACTTGCCCTATTTATTTACCCTATGTTATATGTTTAGTTTTATTTTGTTGAACTTCTAGCAATTATTAATCCATAAAGATGGGATAGACTAGTGTAAATTTGGATGTAGATGCATTTCTATTAATTGTAGGTTCTGGTGAGTGGGCATCTCATAGCTTATGTGTGCGCTGTAAAGCGTTTAATTACATAGACGATCCATCCATGGTGAAGAATATTGTTGTTGTAAATTTTCTTTTACATTTTTTAAAATGCCCCAGATAAAAATGCATTTGCTCGCATCCAAGCAAATAATTATTAAAAATGTAAACAGAAGATTTGTGTTTTTAAATCATCTCTGAATTCCTCTTAATGATTTCTTTATGCACGGATGAATGTGAATTGATTCAATCAAATGAAGTAATTAAGTATCAAGGGAAATAAAAATTAGCAAGTAAATAACAATTTAGCGAGTATTGTATTTATAATTTTATTTAATTCAATACATTTTCCGTATAATTTTATATTTAACCGTAAATTGACAATGCCTCATTCTAAGGGGTAATATGCATATAGTACTGATACACGTGAAATCTATATGCTTTTTTATTTGCAAAATTATTTATTTGTAATTCAAATATTTCCCGTACTAAATGTTTGGCACTTTATTTATACTAAATGCTTCTGTTCTTAGGAGTTTTCCCCTGGTTAAAAACAGCCGTGTCAAGTGTTATGGTGTTAAACGTCTTTTCCTTGTGAGTATATATACTATATCGTGGGGTAAAGTCCAAAAGGCACTGTATGCAGAAATCGCTTAAGCATGGTAGTACACATGTTAAATCCCGTATAAGAGATTTTTGCATATAGCGCCTTTTGGACTTTACCCGACGATATACTACACAGAGACGGTTTTTTTGTCATTTTTTTAAGGATTTAAAAACCATGACATGGAACGTGCATGAATGATTAAGTGACTTTATTCTTCTTGAAACTCTATACTTTGATTTATATGTAATTAATGCACGCTATATATTCACTTGAGAATATTTTTCTACAGGAATTTTTCCGTCAGTCTTGCATCAGTGCATGGATTTCACCTTTAATGACGAATGTCAACCACGACTAGACACCGCGTTGCCTTTCTTTTTCTAATCTGAATCATTTGAAATTCTCAAATCTAAACCAAAAGCACATACTTTCTTTCGTGATTTCTTTCTACCAAAACATTCACAGGTACATAAGCACTTACATATATATGTATCGCGGTGCAAGTAGAAATCGAAGCTTACGCATGGAGTTAATGACAGCATAGCTCATATAGCTGGGAATGCTTAACTCAGTTATTACCGTCAAAATAATTGAGATTTTGGGGATTGCAAAATAATTACACCTATCACAAAAATTTGCATCTTCAGAATTTATTAAATGGTCAATACCGACATGTTTGCCAAAATTGAATTTTTTTCCAAAAATAATGTTTGAATTTTTTTTTTGCTAATCTACAAAAAATTACCACTATTTACCGTATTAACTTAAAAGTATAGAATTAGATGAGATTGATAAGATTCTTATATTAAAAGGTTTACACAGCATTCAGAATACTTAAGCAATAGAGCGAGATGTTCTTCTCATGTTAAACTCGCAAGAAAATCCATGGTTCGTTGATCGCCATGTGAAAGTCTTCTTTTTGTTATGGGGTTTGCAGACACCTGCCACATCTTCATCTCATCAGCAACTTGAGATATTTTGTAGCAGTGGTCTCTTGCCTCCCCATAACTAAATCCCCAATTATAGATCAAGAGCAAGGTGTATTTATGGTATAAAAGGCCTGGTGGGAACCCTCAGTCCTTTATAGTTTTGTCTCAGCGTTGATACTAACAAGATTAATAAAATGAAGGTAAGTTTCTGATTTGGCGTTTTTGAGATTATTTGTTTCAAAATATTCTGATAAATTTTCGTGTTTATTTATTCGTGTTTTCTTTTAAAAATTGTGTAAAAGGTCCAAACAATTGCTGTTCTTTTCTGCGTCATTGCCACTGCCTTGGCTTACCCCGTCTATCAGGATGAGAATGGAGACATCATTGAGCTCATTCCTTTAAGAAGGAATCCTAGAGCTTCCAGACCTGGACCTGGGGAGGGTCGACCATCTCTTGTTGGTAAGTTAATGCAACCTTTTATTTCCACCTTTTACCTACAGTTTTGGATTTCAAAGAAATATTTTGCAATAAATGCGATCCTCATTTGATGTTATAGAAATATTTGTTCGAGTTTGAAAACATTTGTAAAATCCAAATTTATTTTCCTTTCTCTCCAGTTCTCCCACCCGGCCCCCGCCGCCCTTACGAAGAGCCTACTCAATACGAGCCCATGGCATCTGACTCAAGACCCGAGCCCGTAGCTGCTGAGACTGGACACGGTCACTCCCATCAACCCTACGACTATGTGGATTATGGCGCATACACCGGCGGTTATGGTGCCTTCGGTTGGTACACAGACCACCCTGTGTATACCTATGGACATGGAGGATACTAAATTTCCTGACTAAAAAACACTAAAAAAATCCCTGACCTCCCCTCATGATATTTTCTTAAAATATCTTTCAGGGTCTTCGCATCGTTCATGTATATTTCTTAAAAACAACTATACATCATCAATCATGTGCTAAACTAGTCAAAATTGGCTTCAAAATTTCTTCTTTAAGTTACAAAAACTCCTCTTAAGGCTAAAAATTTTAGTTATACTTTTTAGTTGTATATGTCTATGACCCGCACCTTAGACTCCAGAAACTGTTGTTGTTTTCATGTTTTGTTATCATTTGTTGACTACGGCTCCCAACCCTCCAATACTGTTTTGTATTCCCAATAAAAAGGCTATTTTTGTTAAAAAACTTATTTGTTCGTGTTGTTATGTATTCTATTAGCATAAAGAGAGAAATCATCACTTCAGCCTTCAAAATACATCCACAATCATATTTTAACTTCAAAAATTCATGTCATCCCATTAACGGGTGTTTCGCTCAAGATTTCCTTCAGCTGCAGTGTGCGTGCTGTGCCAGTCCCTTTGGTTTCCAGCATCGGATTAAATTGGAATTGGTGGCTTGTTCCTCTCGATGCTTAACTCAAATAAGGAATCATGGCCAACAGAATCTAATGTTATTATTTTTATTTACTACCAATCATTTGTTTATAATTTGTATTTAATTGGAATTTCAAGCAGGTAGCATTAATACGGGTTTCGCTACCTCTGAAACCGCATTTTTTATATATTTTTTATCATAAATTTTATTGCATTAGTACGACTTTTACTTCAAAGCTAAATGCTACTTCAAGTAAGTACTTAAGAGATAAAAACGCTACACTACAAACACAAACTACAAACATTTACGGGAAATCATATTTCTGCATTTGATCTTTATGTACTTATTGTTAGTAGTGTTAGTAGTATTTACTATTTACAAAAATTACTTGCAACCAAAATATAAAATACATATTTACAGTTATTTGACACATCCAAAAAAGAGTTAGTATCAATTTTGTACTCTACTCCTCAGCATCATCTGTGGACTAAAAATGTAACTTGTCCAACACTCACGCCTCGTACGCTTAAAATACTTGCAGCATGCAGAGGAGCAAATAAGCAAGGAAAGGCTGGACACGCTCCCTCACTTCCACAGTCAGTGAGTCCACGGACGTCTGATCATTTAGTTCGGGAGAGTGTTTCAATTATTATCGTAACCATGTCAGGGTTGGAACGACGGGTAAGTTAATTAAATTGTTACAATATAAGTTGAAGTTAAATTGTCCTAAACCAGAAATTTTTGAAATCTGCTACTTGTTTGTGAATTCCCATGAATTGTTAAGAGTTGTAATTTCCACCTTGCACGCCGCCATATTCCTCACATGGAGTACATGCATGTACATAAGGAGCTCAATCTCTTGGCCGGCTGGGATGAAATGTTCGGCAATTTTGGGGATGAAACTGAATTTTTGAGTGAAATTTTTTATGGGTGATTTATATTAAATTAATTGTCATTTTATTTATTATTTCAGCCGTTAAAGATTGATGGAGCCGGTCATATGCTCGGGAGGTTAGCCGCCACCGTAGCTAAGGCTGTTTTAAATGGAGAGCGAGTTGTGGTTCTGCGATCGGAACTCATAAACTTGTCTGGAAACTTCTATAGGTACGGATATTTTGATAAATTATATCCATAATATTAGTGGTGTTGGCATTGTTATATTAGGTTAGGGATCGTAGCCAATCAAATGTCGGTTTCATCATTGGAATCATTGGAACGAAAATTGCTAGTTGTGTAAAATGTGATTCATTAAGGATTAACGATGGTGGAAAGTTTGTTGGAGTTGGATATATCAATACTGATATCATTTACCGGTATCGAACCAATCTGAGTTGTCTTGGTTCGTTCCTTCAATCAACCAACTGTACTCTGTTGTGCGCATGAGCAACAACTCAAACTAGAGCGAGCTCGCAGGCCGCGCTGAAGTTTTTGCTATGTGCCGCCTGACTTTACAGCCACACTGTGGCTGGTGGGGGTTCTAGTATATTTGGTGATGAAAGACAGGAATTCATGAGGGTTGTTTATTCTTTTTCAGAAATAAGCTGAAGTATTTGGCTTTCTTGCGGAAGAGATGTAATGTGAACCCCAAACGTGGACCTTTCCATTACAGAGCGCCTTCTGAGATCTTTAAGAGAACTGTTAGAGGTAAATTATTTGGCATAGTGTAGGTGTTACGAATTATTAAATTATTATATAGGAGGGCTCACAAGTGGTTTGAAAATTGTCGGTGATTACTACACATTGGAGAGCGATTGCTGCAGTAAGATTCAGAATTAATGAAATTAGTGCGACGAATTGGGAAAAGTTGGGATGAGAAGTAGCTAAGAATTTTAAAGTACTTAAAAGTAGTAATGGGGGGATTAGATAGTCACATTTTCAATTCCTTTTATTGGAAAGACTTTTTCGAACAAAGTCAAAGTTTGAAGTATCAGTATAACTCCAAGTTGCAAAATCGTTCTCAGGGGCCAAATGTATGCGAAGTATTTTCCAGTACGAAACATCATTGTTTATATTCAGGTCATAAAGTTTTCCGGTGGATCCATGTCATGCAGTAAGACAGCTTTCAAGTGGTGTAAAAGTTGGAATTTGGGAATCTGATAATTAGGACTATTAGGAGCATCAGAACTTGAATTAATTCTTTTTCATTTGTTGGAAAGCTTCTTTGGTGAATGCAGATTTAAAACTAGTGTTAATACAAGTTGAAATTTTAAAAAGTAGAAATCTCAAGTACGAACTTACAAGATATTTGGAATTACGAGGAGTTGCATATGTAATCACGGTTGGTAAATAATGTTGATTAAAAGGTTACATCTATCTATGGTTACATCTATCTATGGTTACAGGTATGGTTCCCCACAAAACCCCGAGAGGCAAGGATGCACTCAAAAGATTGAAGGTAATAATTTTGAATTAAATACTTTCTCTTGTCATGGTCGAGTTGTGTAATTATTGCCAATTGTTTGTATTTCAGTACTTACTTAATGTATCATTTAAGTTAATCATAGAATGAATAAGGAGTGGTAGTCTTATGTGTTTTGATAGGTTTTGGAAGGTATCCCACCACCATATGATACCAAGAAGCGCGTAGTGGTTCCTTCTGCAATGCGTATCATGTGCTTGAAGCCAGGACGCAACGTGAGTAACTTGTGATTTATTACGAAAGATTTTGAAATAGAATGTTAAAGTTAGATGGTTAAAATCGTGAAACAATTTCGTTAATAATTATAATTGATCGGTTATTTCCAGTATTGTTATCTCGGGAGGTTGTCCACCGAGGTGGGCTGGAAGTACGCTGGTGTGGTTAAAACCTTGGAGAACAAGAGACGTCTGAAGAACGCCATTCGGGAGAAGAGGCGTTTAGTGAAGAGGGTAAGTTTGTTTGTGTTTACAACCATTGTATCTAAATGTTCTTTAATATCCCTATGTACATATAAGTTTAATTACCCTCATTGAACATGCACACCTTCCTGGTAGTTATCCTAAATTCAGTTTTAAAGGTCAATTCATTGTTGTAATTCCAATTACTAAGTGAAGAGAGATAGAAACATTTTATTTCACTGACGTCATTCTGACATTTGCCTTTTGACACAGTACATAATTTCGGAATTTTGGGTATCAATCTAAAGTTAAGGTTAAGTTGTTAAGTATTAATCATACTAATTGTACAAGTGACTTTACTGTGATTTGCTATCACATTGCAGTGGTAGTCGACCTCGAAAGTCTCTCCTAACATCCCGTCCTCTAACATTCCTGTTAGTTATCCTAAATTCATATTTAAAGGTCAAATCATTGCTGTAAAACCAATTAATAAGTGAAATTATAACCTTTAGTGTGATTTGCAATCACAGCAGGTAGTCATATTGACGTGGTAGTCACCCTTAAAAGTCATAGTATGAATTATTAAAACTGTATCAATCCACTATTTATTCCTTTATTTATGTTTTACAGAAAATCACCCGTCAAGCTAGCGAGAAGATTGCAAAGGTAGCGGCCCCATATAATAAAGTTATTAAAGCTTCGGGCTACTAATTGTAACAACCTTCAGGCCGGATTTGTTTGAATAAAAAAAATCTTGAGAAAAATCCTCTGTGATTATGTTTTTATTGCATCTCTCTCGTCTTTTCCCCTCATCATGCCTTGATTCTTAGCTATGAAACAATAGCTTAGAGAGATATTTTAATAACGTCGTAAATTATTGATTATGCAAATCATGAAGTCAGTTCTAATCAAAGCCTCACCGTATAGTTCCAAAGTTCATTGGTCACCGTTGTAAGTCTGAAAGGATTAGAACTTATTTGCCAACGCCAACGTCAGAAGTGGCCTCAACGAGTACAAGTCATAATAGTCATAAAGGACAAACCACTATGTATACTAGTTGGGCTACTTATATTATATACTTCCTTCTGGAAAATGTAGATAATAGGAGCTATAAAAGCAAGAAATAAATTATCATTACCTAAGTCATATGAGAACGTTAGAATCAAACTGGAATAAGTCCATTTTTGTAAATTTTACAGGAACCGCAAAAAACTTATTTCTTCGATGACGTACATACTCGCCATGTAGCAGTAGTGTCGGAATCATTTTTAAACTGGGGAGTACAATTTATGCGCATTCAGAAATTGATACCTATATTTTGGTGTTATTTTAAAACAAGTTGAGCCACCTATAAAAGACACTTAGCGCAACTTTTTATGAATCGCCAGCATAGTACTTATAGCTGTTTACACTTACAAAGCATAAATCAAAATTTTACATGCAAAATTTTTGGATTGTAATGTAAGCTAAGTAAGTTCCATAAAATTACATGGGACATACGTAAAGAGTTTCGCTAACTGTCTAATAACGCTTCGTACATACTAGTTTTCCCTATGTAACCATTTGCTTTACCAGGAAATTTGACATCCTCCGAAGAGATTCTCCATGTAGCTGTACATTTTTATAAAATTCAATTCGCGAATTTCAAATAATTATTTAGTTTTTTTCTGAAAATCAATTGCTCTATTTTTGCTTTCAGAACTGGTATGGCCGTAAACGTATATGGAAAATACATATATAGTGACTTTAGAACTCCCTATCCCTTTTTATGCAGTATTTTTGTGCTGTATTCGACCCTCAGCCATCAATTTGAGAAATGCACTGTACATAAGTTTGCTTTTATAAAATAAGGATTGAGACTTATTCCAAATTCCAATTTGCGTTCTGCATCAAGTAAATCTGATATTTAGTTCGTAAAAGATACAGCTCAAAATATATGAGATCGCATTTAGAAATTTTACCCCATTATCGCCACGGCGTTGACTACTCAAGCCACGCGTATCAACTTGTTCAGTGTAGGGTTAAATGACTGGAAGGCTCACAAACTTTAGCCCTCAACAATATCTTGTAAATTTTTCTCACACGTCCATATTTTCCGCTTATTTTATGGATTTTTACTGAACCTGAGTTACAGTTTATTGTGGATCGTGATTAATTTCTGATCATGGGCGGAAGCCTAAAAACCTACTTAATATAAAAATATCATATAAAATGCCAAAATAGATTGTGACTTTTCTTTGATTGGTCTTCAACTCTATACTCTACAACTTTTTTGGCGAAGTAGGGGACTGATTACATACAATAAAGCCTAATATGATTTGGTAGATCATAAAAGCAAAATGAAGAAACTTGATTATAATCGAGGAATTTGTGAGTGTGGGAATAGGTTTCTCCTTAAAATAACTATTCATCATTGAGAGCTGGATTTCGAAGGAGATGTTTGTCAATAATTCACGGGACTGACAAGAGATTCAACCCACTTGTAAACACTTGGTTTGAGAGATCACTACCATATCTCCAGGTAACTAGTTTAAACTATGATTAGCACAAATGTGGAGTACGTGCGGAGTACATGTGGAGTAGTACTCCGCACGGCTTAGCAGTACTCCGCATGCGGAGTAGTGCGGAGTATTTTCGAGTTTTGCCGGTTATTTAGAACTCAGCTGCAATAACGCTATCAGTTAAAATTGTTAAGGGCAATCCTCTAATAACTAGAGTTGTAACTGACCAATTCCGAGCCCAATTTTCATGGATTCAAAGTAAATGTCGAAAAGCTATCGTAGGTAAATATATAATTTGCTCAAAGAAATTATAGAATACAACATTTGCGCTCAATTTGTTTAAAATTGCGAGAATGACAATGATTATTATTACTGTCACTTTTATCAAACTGTACAATAAGTTAAGACACAAGGCCTGGGTGAATGTAAGATAATAAATTATTACTGTTATTCCTGTTACGTTGGTAGTGTCAATAATAAATTATTATTATAGTAGTTACCAAAAAGCAAAACATACCTTCTCAAACCAGTCTGAAATTCTACAAGAGTTTTTATAGTTTGGCAATGATGAAAGTTTTAGTTCAAAGAAGTCCAGTAGTTTTTTTATGGGTCCCGGGTTTAAAGATTGGCAGAAGATTAAATATCATAACTGGAAACGCTGACTCATGTTTTTACACAGCCAGAAACTCCACTTTGATTAAATAGATCCGATAATTACCAATAAAAATGTCATTATTGTTTCACAGTTAACGGTAAAAGTTAAATGACGTAGGACGTAGAAGTGATCCGTGTGTATCACAGATCCATGAAACATCAGCATAAATAATTACTAGAATAAAGGCCAGCCACTTACGTGGCTGGAATAAAAACGTCAAAATCTAGCTGCGCATAAAGCTTTCGTATGGTTCATTAATACAGGGTGGGGCAGGTTGAAAGAAACAACGAAATCGCCCCTTAAAAATTCATATTCTTGACCTAGACTTGTTAAAGTTGTCACACCTCTTAAATATGGTGTTAGGCAGCCAGGTTTAAAATTTTAACAAAATCGGTCCACGG
>JAQFXU010005366.1:0-11797 GCA_034693705.1 Spatulosminthurus flaviceps | reverse complement strand
ATACACGCTTTTGTATAATATATTAATCCTATACAAATTCTATTCCATAAAAGAGCCATTCCAAGCTTTACTACTCTTACTGCCTATGAAATAGTAAGCATGATCTTGAAATACAAGGCTGGAGCATGAAATCTAATACATTGGGAGTTGACTCCAACTCCTGATGCTCAATTTATGACTACGTTATTACTTCTTCATCCGACATAAATGCATTAGGAAATCAACGAACATTGGCATACATGCATACAAATGTACGTAGCCAGAATATGGATGGGAAGAGAAATGAATCCCAATTCCCTTCTCTACATAGGAATTACCCTGCAATTAATTATATCATAAAGTTCTACTCTCCAGTTAAAACAGTCTGGTGCATGGCTGGTGCTACTTGTACTTGTCATTAGTCCCATGTTTTCCTTGCACTTTGACTAACCATAACTATCAATGTTGCTCATCTGCGAATGTAGATCTTCCTTGGAACTTCCCCATATGCTGGAGGAAAAAGTTTAAGTCAAAATGTGACTCTCTCCTTTCCAGGCACGTAGTTCTACCTTAAAAAAATACTCCTACACTCTTATTAAAAACAGGAGGGATGTGCTACTACCACTAAGCGGTATACAGAGAGGGATGCTACTGGATTTCAAATACATATCAGCCATTTGATACCTTCCCTCTATGAAGGTACACATTATGAGTATCTCCAAATACTGACACATAAATCAAGGGGAAAAAACCCTAGACTTTATAAACACGTCAGTCCAATTTGTTTTTACAACGCGGTCTCATTCTAATGAGCTCCTTTCCTCATTCCCTTTCAGTTTCTACATCCCAATGTCGGATCTAACAGGCATTTAGTTCCTCCTAAATATCATTTCAAGAAGTAATAAAGTATTGTACGGTAGAGAGAGATGGAAAGAGAGAGAGAGAGAGAAAGAGAGGGAGAAAAAAAATCTCGCTTGTATTTTACAACTTTTACAAAGCCTAAAGAGGGCTTATATGATGGTAGATTACTAGGAATTTCTTTCTAGACATAACAGCCTTTTGCTGTATGCTGTATCTCACCTTGAGGGCGAACTTTGAAGGGAGTGGCTATGACAATATGAACTATGATCAGAATGGCTGTGTGGCCAAGACACCTATTATTGTCAGATTCCTCTCAAACTCTTCCACTAATGACCCCTAGATTACAAGTACTTTTTATATGACCATAGTCTATAGTCCATTGCTTATACATATTGTAGTTCTCCCTATGCTTTTAAAATCCATATGGTAAAAAAACCGTAAAAAGTGTTTTCGCGTGGAAAACTTTTCCTCTCTGTCAAAAGCCACGGAGATTGAGAGACACGGGTATATGCAATGTACCATGAATGAACATTTTTTCCCATCCATTCCCTATCCCTTGCATATTAACTAACTGTGCATGATTTTTAAAAACCAAGCTCCAACCGTCAGAATACATAAGATGGTTACACGCATGTTGACGTGATTGCATAATAAGAATTTTTGGCAGACAGAACTCGTTCTTTAAGTTTCCTCATCCCTAGGAGTGGTTCTTATCAAACTGAACAATATGCTGAAAAGGCGGGGCATTTCAAAAAGATATGAAGAATTATTATGAACCCGGTCACGGAATCGGGAGAGGGGAAACTTATACCAAGTATAGTAACAGAACAACAAATCTACCATAGCTATAAGGAAGAGTAACCAGGGAAGAGGAAAAATACAAAAGTTATCTCATTAATATGTTCTCGTCTGGCAAGAAAGTTGAGCTACAAGAAACACTTGCAATTTTCAGAGCTCTACAAGAGTCGAAGAGTCCCAGTAGGAGCAACAGCAGGGATAGAATGTGACTCCTTGATGAACAATGTCTTCCATAAAAATTACTTTGTAAAAATTCTTAACACTTTGCCATTGAAGCATTCTTTACCAAGGGGGAACCCTTTGGTCATTTCCTAACTTCACCATCCCACCAGTCACATAGACCAGTTAAACAAGCAACTCTGAATGATCTCACCGTCGGCAATGGAAAAGTCTGCGGTGCGTGTAAAAACACTTCCTAAAAAGAACACATATCCGTCATTTACCTTTGTATAACATTACAAGCTAAAAACCCCTACCATGCAGAACGCTTTGCCTTTTTCAAATCTAACGATTCAGAACGAAATCATTCCATCTTTTCATCTCATATCAACATATAAATCCTGGATTTGGCCCTAAACACAAGTTTAGATTGAAAAATCCAGCAATTGGCTACCCTGTCCATGCTCATTTATATTCCATAAAATTCTCATATAATTACTATATGTATTTGCCTTGAGTCAAGCATTCATCATTTACTCCCATTCAATATGCAATATTCTATAGGAGCACACAGGTGAGCTGGAAATGTATGGAGGAACATATATTGCGTAGAAATGGAGGGGGGGAAAGAGTAACATGAATTATGCCTTGATGCGTGCGTGCAATGCAATGCAATACATTTTACCACTACAGTGTACATATACACAAGAACAACAAGCCGGACAAAAACATTTCCCTCTAGGTTTTCCCTTTAACCCCTCTCTTTCGGGAACTGCCATGGTAAATAAATGCCTAGGACTTACATACTTGATAATTGTGGCCATACCAAGCTCTCCGCATGTTCCACCCATTAGTAAATACCATAGTTGCAATATTCTACATCTGTCTATCCCTATACTACCAATGAAACTCCAAAGTGAAAAATTCGTTTCAATTCCATAGCGAGTTACTCTGTATGTAGTAGAGGAGGAACATACATTTGAGCAGTATCGGGACAGAGGAAAGAACAGGTACAAGGGAGCAGGAGTTTTTGGAGGGTAGGAAAAACTCAGTCAGTCAGAGTGACTTGAGGCGAAATAGAGAAAAAGCGTTTAGGCTTTGAATTCAACGTGTATATGGAAGTCAGGTATTAAGTATAGAGGTCTATAGGGAAGAGATGCTATGCACTCAGGTGAGGCCGGAGATAATCAAGAGTTCCCTCAGAGGTAGCATAATCCCTCGATTTAACATGACCATAGAAAAGTTATGTGAAGCCAAAGCCATGTATAAGTACAGTGTGAATAGACTACACTACATACCTATTAGAATATGGTTACCTCGCTCATGAAATACCCATGGGGATATCGCAGAGGGATAAAAAAATTACCGTTGTCTGTCTTTCTCTCTCTCTCTCTCTCTGTGACTGTTTTGGGCAACTAAAAGCAAAGCAAGACTCAAAGCTGGGATGGGGATTCATTCTTGTTCTCGACACTGTACAGTTTATACTGTTGTTCATATACGAGTGTTCTAGTATTACGTGATCCCAAGCATTTGCTCCTACATTGCGTTAAACGTTCCAATCGCTTACTAAAAGTGACATTAAGTGCTAAGGACTAACCGGATACTATAAAGCTTACATGAAAATCGCATCTAGTTGCATTTTACCTTCCAACGAGATAGTATACACCTTGACGAGTCATGTTGCTCCTTAGAGCTAAAAGCCCGGAGGAACCTTTAAGGTTGAGAGGTAAATGAAGCATATACACTGTCTCTGTCATTTTTACAAAACTATACCTTTTGCGCAATGTATATTGACATTTGAGCTAAATCTAAGTGAATTTATTTCATTTCATTTCATTTTGCATTTTACTTTTTTTATATCTATTTGCAGGAGAGTAAAGTGAGAAGCTGAGAAACGCACCGTCTGTTGTGCTTCAATTTCCTTGACAGAAGATCATGTGAATGAGTGAGTATTACTTTTAGGGAATATTGTAAGGGGAGAACCTTGATGTAAGAAGGAGATATGACAAGAAAAGACAGTGCTCTAGAATCACTCAAAAACTACTTACATATCAGTGACTCAAATTACTTTTACAGTGTCTAGTGTGTGTGTGAGGCTAAAGGGAACTAAAAGAAACCTGCTATCGAGAATCCGTCTGTCACCGTTAAAAAAACTGCCTCTAACCAGATTCCCCCACTGTAAATTCTGTTGAAAAAACTTTGACCACTCCAAAAGTCAGAAAGTGTACCATACGGGAAGGATAGGTATTTTTTTCAACTGGAAACATTTTTACAAAAATCTTTTTCGTTCCCTTAAAAAAAATATAAATTACATTTCAGTATCACAAAGGACTTGAATTAGAACACCCCTAGGTTTTTTCAACGACTTCAACATTAAGTCTCTATCTCCGGTGAGACTTCCAAAGTAACATAGCTAAGTTCCGCGAGAGATAAAAAAAAAGTTTAAAAATTCTGCAACTTTGTTCCTAAACCTTTTGCAAGGAGGGAAAGAATTTCCATAAACCCTCATGTCACCATTACTTTTAACATCATATTTCTTTCATCAAACCTGTGGAGACGTGATTTATACAAAGGAAGCCTAAAGGAAAAAGAAGATAGAAAGAAGCTATATTTTCAAGCTACCCAACGGAAGAAGACCAAATAAGTAAGAGTAGGCTACAGCCGGGCAACAGGTCCTGGAGTTAAAATATTCCTGTCTGTCACAGAAGGTCTTGAGGTTCACATCCGTTCCAGAGACGAAGAGTTGGTTCATCCATTAAAACCTCTTCGTTTTATATTGACTGCCGAAAAAAAACCTACAGCTGTACCAGACAGTACCTTTTCATGTGAATCTTCTCTATATATTTCTTCCGTCGTCGTCTCCGTGTAATATACTCGAAAAACTTGACTAGAATTTGAGTAGGACTTTAGTCTTCTCTTTCTTCAGTCAATTTGATTGGCTTATGTGACACAGTTTGCCCGTCTGTTTTAGTCAAGTTGTTGCCGGTAAAGTGACTTGGATCCACTCACCACCAAACCATACACTCCAAGTTATATTCAAGAGTGCAGAGCTGAAATAGGAATCAAAGGGGGGAGAGAGAGAAAAAGAGAGTGCAAAAAGAGCTTTTGTTCATTTTATTTCCTACCATATCGATTGAGGCTTATATACTACAATATATATACACTGCAGTCTCTCTGTGAGTAAAACTCGTCGTATTCATTCCTCCTCACTGTTGTTTCAGTGTCGTCAGCAGAAACACACACACAGGGACTTCTCTCTGAATCCTCTTGGATGAGCAGTAGTATCAAGTATATAGGAAAAGAAGAGAAGAAGACTACAAGGAGAGGAGAAGGGACGAGGGAAGAAAAAGGTTGCTTGCTTGCTGTTGCATGTGCAAAAGTACAAACTTTCCAAGGGAAAAAGTTGATTTAAGTTGGAAAAACAGGATTCTCATTTGAAGTTGCTACTACCACTAGACCAAGTACCAGTAACAACATTGTCCGCACGAGAGAACTTACTATTCTGTATACTCAACTTAGACAGAGAACAGAGTCAAGAAGAATGTTACAACATACACTTCTGTCAGAGAGCAACCAGTTCCTTTCAAATGGACAATAACGGGAAGGAAATTGCTATTTTTAAACCAATTGTTCCATATCATTGAAAGAAAGAAGCAAGCGGCTCGGTCAATTGTGGTGGTAATTTATCCTTTCGTGTTTTCCAGCTATAAAAAAAGGAGAAGAAAATTTGCAGTTTAGGATTTGGATCATAAAATGACTACTTTGACATTTGACAAATTTGCTGATGGTGAAAAACGTGTTCAAGTGCGTGTCAATATTTACACTGTATATCCATGTCATATTTCAAACTCTCATTGACAACGTGATGCTATAAACAGATACGAGTCTGTAGTTTCCACTTGTGTCATCTTTACCATAAGTTTTAGTGCTCTTCAAGTTTAAAAAAAGAACTAAAACGTGAGTGCATAAAATAGCTTTGAGAAGAAGCAGGGAGAGATTTTAAACGCGTGTAAATTTTCAAGTTCTATGCTGAAATCGTTTTTTGTTCAGCCTATGACGACACTACTTTAACCTTCATTTGAAAAAGTTTTCCAAAGTACTTAATATATTTTATATATATATATGAACAATGCTTGAAAGCATAAAATTTTCCGAGGATTGGAACTTGGGTTGTTTATTGTGTGTAGTACGTTATTATTATTTCTACCGCGGAGATTAGATCATCCGTAAGTTTAGACTTGTTAAAATATCTCTTCTCTCCTCACCTGTGGGTTTTATTAACCAGTTTTCCAATTTCTGTGAGTCAGTGCTCTCTAGGTCGATTGACGGGGCCAGAGCAACTTTTCGTGAATAATTTGGAAATAAAATATATTGGATGGTGACGTATTTTAAAAAAAAAAACAATAAATATTTACCCCATGTACCCAATGAACAAAGTGGGATTTATATGAAAGTCTCTACATGCTATCAAAGTATCTATAAAGCAAATTGAGAAAAATTGACAAGCTACCAAAAGCCAATGATTTATTATCAATCGAAAGTTACATGAGCTTTGTACATTCATTAACTTCTGGTAGGTTCGTTACCGGTGCGATATTTTTATCGCTTTAACTTCCTATTCCAAATCTAATCGAGACAGTTTACCCACAGACACTTTTGTCCATTAAACTGATTCCCTGGATTTCTCTGGAGGAATTATATGAGGATTGTTCGTGTATTAAAAAATCTTGGTAAGTAACAAAAAAAAAATTATTAAAGCTTTTGTATTAGAGTTTTATACTCGTATTATTTACCTTTCTGGGGAGACTTTTCCCACCAGCTGGAAATTTTGTGAGGAAAATGTCTCTTGTAATTTCATATGATTTATTTGGAGCAAGTACGAATGCAATGCAGTCCTCATATGGTTGGAAAAAGGAGTTAAAAATAATGAGCTATTTAGTTAATAGGAAAAGTTTTCAATTACATTTGTACTTATTTTGTCAGCTGTATCGTATCCTATGTAGGATAGACGCATGACGTGTGCATGCGTTTTGTATATAAATTTTTATATACATATCTACATGTACGTCTATAATTTAATGGAAGTGTGTAATTTAGCAATGAAGGCATCACTCTCATTTGTATCTTCTGGGAGTACTCAGAGCCTGGTAAAGTTAAGAATAAATCCCATATATTTTAACGTGATGGACCCTGTATATACACTGTGAGGTTAGGTATTAAGTATAGATATATAGTTTGAGAAGTAACCAACTGTTCTCCTACGATTATATATTTATCTCCTCAACGTTACGTGATCTGGATGTGCTTAAAGGCTTACTTACTTAGTACTCGTGTGTAGTACAAAGGGAGAATAATAAAGGAATAAGATAAGGATTTGATTTGTTCTTGCTCATATAGTTTCGCACAAGTCTTAAGAAAACATAGGGTTTAAAGGGCAAACTACAATGAGTTAGGCTTTTATTTTATATATGAACGTACATAATATAGGAGCTTATTTCTAGTCAAAGTATCTACAGCTGCTGCTGGTGGTTACAACAAGAAAGATCAGTAGAGCCATGTTAATAAAAGGTGAATAATATTACTATTGCAATCTCCTACATAATACTACGAGAATATACGTATTACTACTAGCAAGTTTCCTTTGCTCCCAGCTTAAAACTGGTTAGAGGAATTTTTTTCTTCTCTCTTCTCTCTACCCTATAATTTATCGTCCATGGTTCGAAACGTGGACTGTCGGTGTAGTATTTCCCCCCGTGCAAAAATCCATGAACGTAGTAGTAGTAGGTACAAACCTGCATGTCTCACCAGCTATAAGTAAATGACCCGAATTTTTTTT
The DNA here is from genome assembly GCA_034693705.1 of Spatulosminthurus flaviceps. Taxonomy (NCBI): domain Eukaryota; kingdom Metazoa; phylum Arthropoda; class Collembola; order Symphypleona; family Sminthuridae; genus Spatulosminthurus; species Spatulosminthurus flaviceps. Next base: position 4,164 of record JAQFXU010005366.1, on the reverse strand, counting down.
AAACATGTACTGTGAGAAAAACATTGTAGTACGGGAAACATTGTAGTAGTAGTAGTAGTTAGTTTTGTATATATGGAGGAGAGGGTAGAAAATCAAGGTTAGATAGGAAGGCAATTCAGAACAGTTGCTTTGGATTTTCCGTGTAGGAATTTTTTGGGGAAAAGCAGGTTATAGATTTTGTTAACAATGGAACTACACTGGGGCCACCAGAAGACTATTAATCTTCCCTTCAATTCCTGGTAGTTTCCATGGGCTTCCTATTTATCTGCAGGAGAGCAAAAATCTCGTGGGTCGGTACATAAATTTACTGTGTGTAAAAGAGTAATATCCTTTGAGGTAGAGCATTGTGCTAAAGGATCAAAGAGTGTCAATAATATGTGTTATTGAAAGATGCCTTTTTGTCGCAGCTCTTATATTTTTTCAATGAGGTGTTTATTAGTTTACTACAACTCGTTTTGAGAGAGATTCAGTCATGGTGAAAAAATGACATGAGTCTTATTATTACGTCATTTTAAAGTTTACTCACTTAAGGGAATTTTATTAACCTGATTCACTGTTTCACCATGATAATAACCGTTTATGTTCAAGACACACATATGTCAGTCCTTTAACCAGTAAATTCCCCCACAGAAGTTCCTGATGACAGGCATTTACTCTAAAAAACCGCATTCAAATATGTACTCGTACATACGTGGATTTTATAGTACATGTCGAATTTATCCTACTACAACAGATATCTCACCTCAAATGACACCGTAATCGAATTTAAAAGGTTTTTGAACTTTTTCCATGTCTTCCCTTGTTGTTCCTATACTACTTTATTTTGTATTTAGTACACGAATCTCTATGCACTCTCATGGGTTTTCTACCCACAATTCGCTGCATTTTCCTTTTCTATCCCATATAAAATAAAATAGTTATAATAATAATAATTGTTTTCCTATATATGAAGCCTAGACATATGGTGCATTCACCATACTTGCGATTAATTTTTATTAAATGTTTCTCCTACCTTTCTGCACACACCTATGTCGCTCTCTATAGTATTCAATATAAATACACCCATAGGATTCTATTAACTGTATAGAATTACCATTGAAACGTAAGTTTTATTGTTTTGTTTGAAAAGAGAAGCGAATGGATTTTTAACAGATAGGATCTTTGCCAGCGTGAAAGTTTCCTGGCCGTAAGGAAGTTCTATGCCTAATAGTTTCATCGTTATTCGTTTATAATTGATGCCACATGTATATAGTATGTATATAGAAATGCAATGAGAGGAATAAACATAATCAAGGGCGTGAACCCCGGTCCGAGGGAATTATTTTTATATCATTATTCGTTAGTATAAATCAATGTAGGGACAAAGGCAGGATCTAGTAGAAAATATCCATCATAAAAAAATTGCTCCCTGCATTGTCTGGATTGACTATATTTTGGTAAAAATCCCAACGATAAAATATGGGTCTAAAAATTTATGTATGTGAGATTGTATTATCTTTGTGTAGGGACACTCTTGAAAATGTGCATGATGGTCCAGGTCATTCAAATGATCAAAAAGGGTTCATAGGATATGTAAAGTATCACCATGGGAAAAATTTTCAAGGTGGAGGGTGATCAACTATGGCACTTTTTACTTGGTTCTCCCTAGGGAGTGTTTTTTTTTCTACAGGATGTGGAAGCGGATACATTGAAAAGGTCCAGAGTTACTAGTGTTTTCTATGTTTCATGGGATTTCTATGTATGTACAGAGACACACACGCTTGTGTCATAGGGAGTCTTATCTTTGGGTATTATGCTTTTGTTGTGAATTTTGTTTCCTTGTGGGTTCCTCCATCTCTCAATCCATATACGTTTTAGCTTTGGTCATTCATTGAGTACTTTGGAATCTTATGGACTGGTTTGGTTTCCTCGTAGAAACCATATGTTAATAGAAAAAGTAAGCTGGGAGAAGAAAATTTAAAACCTCCATGAATCATTGGATTTACCGATGTGAAAGGGAGGGGAAATCGTATTAGTTGGAGGAGTAAGTGATGTAGTGTCTATTGATAACTTTAAAAAAAATGACTATTGTCGTGAGGAGAGAGAGGTTTTATAAATCCTCCACATATTTATTGGGCTAAAACGATTGTATGAAAATTACTTGGATAAGATGATGATCCTTCACGTATGAGAATTGCAGGAAGTTATCTAATAATTTACGATGGAAAGCTCCATTACAAGTATGAAAGCCTCTTATATGTATGTGTAAGGGAAGTGACATGAGTCAAGTTCTGTTGTTAAAGAGCTATAGTGGAATCTCCACAGAGAGCCCAGAGGGAAAGAGAGAGAGAGAGACAAATTATACGTAACATTTCTTTAAGGAAGCTCCTCTCATCTTCACGCATGCATTAGTTCATAGCTCGATGAGACCTTAGGATGTACCGACCGGCTTTTTGACAGTTTCATTTTTTCTACCTCTCACTTCTGTGTGTATCGTAGTTTGGAGCGTAAGTACTTGTCATGGATTCTGCAATGTATCTCATGTGTGTGTAGTTACACATTTATTATAAGGACTTGTTATTGTATAGGAACATTTTGTAACAGTGTAAAAATAATGGTTAAATGTTTCACATGTTTTTCTCCCTCCGTCCAAAGCTCTCTACTCTTTTAAAATTCAAGTTTGACTTTGCATCCTTTTCGTGGCATTCTTGCTCGCTTGTATAGGTATTCCCAACTAACTGTTGGGAATAAGGTAGGGATGCATAACTCTGGGCTCTGCCACTACAATATGGAATGAAATAATGGGAAGGGTGGTGGTGTTCATGGGAAAGGCTCAATCCTCAGTGAGACCTTAGAGATAATAAGGTAGTTAGGGTGTGTGGAATGTGAGTGGGAAAAATTTCCAACTTATGCAATATGTTCATTATAATTACAAGTCTTGTGCATTTTATCCTGTGACTTCTGTCGTCAGTATGGATCTGTCTATGTCCAATATAATCTACACAGTCAAGTCTGTGCGAAGTTAGTAGTGAGTGAAACCACAGGAGGCAGGTCTCACTCTCCTGTACAGAAGTGTACAGACAGACTGTTAACTTATATACAGGATACAGAACATCAAACTTTTAATAACAACACCCTTCGTATATGGTTTATATCATTATTCATAGTTATACTGTAATAATAACGTCTACTACTTGAATCCATTTAACTTTTATTTTATTTTACCTCCACACTGAAAAGCTACTGTTCTTATGGTTTAGTTGGTAATAATACCATGGCCGAAGGACCCATGAAAACGTGGTAATGTAACGTGAAAAAAAATTCAATTTTATGTGTACACAGCTTTGTTTTTTATGGGATAGTACTTACTATATACTCGACTTGAGAGAGAGAGAGAAGCCCTTTCACATTTTTGCAATGGGTCGATAAGTCTATAAAGATTCCTTAGAAATGACAAACTAGAAACAGTCTTTAGCTCTAGCTCTGTCTCTCTGTATATGTTAGTGGTTGGGATATGTCATTGGAATTATGCATGGTGAGGTTATGAGAGAGGGAAAAAAATAAATGTGACCTGCATCCCCCTATGTATTTGTATATAGACACCATAAAAATATGTACCTTTTGTAGTTTCACTGTGTCAAATGCAATTGTCAAAGTTCCATTTCCCAAAGCTTTGAGCATTTTTAGTGCTATCATTTGGAAAACATAAAAAAAAATTTAGCTTGAAGAAAATCTCATGGGTAATGAAATGGATATGTGCCATAACAAAATCATAAGTGGGGGAAAAACATGCGTGTCGTATGTACGTAGTCGGTATTTTGCAAATTTTGACAACGTATATATACGGTGCGTAGTCTACTAGTGAATAGTCATGGTGTAGTAGGAAAGTGCAAGCCAAATTATTTGAATATTAACCGTAGAGAAAGAGAGTTGGTCCTTATACACATTACATTCGCAAGAAATCAAGTCATCATAAATTCTATTACAAAACACGCAAGGTTTAAAAATAAATGAGTTGAAATGATACAGAAACTGTCGCACATTCGTTATATGAGTGGAATCGTCGTAAGTCTTCAATTTTTACAAAGCTAACTATATATATTTTGGGTTTTAAAAAACCAAGGTAAAAAAATCTGTCTACTTTCAAACAATCTGTCAAGGATGTTGTAAGAGAAGCTCTATGAA
>JAQFXU010005365.1:0-11797 GCA_034693705.1 Spatulosminthurus flaviceps | reverse complement strand
CTTCGAATGATTAATGTTATTTGAAATTAAACAAAAATTACATACTTTGATGGCTCAAAAAGTGGGGGGGACAAAAGCATTGGGTGTCCCTCCCATGGTTCAAACTGGGGGGGACGTTGTCCCTCCCACGAGATACGTGGTTCCGCCCCTGAAAATAATAAGGGAAATCAAGAATTTAGAATTAAAATGGCAAACAAAAAGGTACAAGTCTACCATTGATATTAGACAGCGCAATCTTTTAGGTATGTCCCGTATATAGAACTTATAAACCAAAATTTTACATTTATAATTTTTATCTATGTATACGTTCTATAAGTTCTATAAGTTTAAATGGGACATACGTAAACGATTGCGCTAACTGCCTACCCTAGTAGCAATATCATCCCAAACTACGGTAACATTGTGGTAACTTATTTGCGGTTTAATTTTTACGTTCACAGAACGGACTATATACGTAAGTAATATTCGGAATAATATAAACGTTCAGTCTACGATTATCGAACGTAACCACAACGACGCATGTGTCACCAAAGAAAATCACTTTTGCAATAAAACCGGAAGATATATTTAACTCATAATTCTTTTATTTTTGTTATACAAATCAAATCAGAGTTGTTAAGCTCTTCATATGTACTAGTTACGGTTCTGTCGTTAATTCATAATCTGAATCATCGCTGTCAGTAAACACGTAGCCCCAACATTCAGGCTCGCCTTCAAAATAGTTTTGTAGGAATTCTCGCACGTAGCTTCCAGTGCCCTTTCCTTTCTTACCGAAATTCTCTACAATACAACCTAAAAAGCCAATCAAAGAAAATGGTTATAAATAACCAAAATTTGTACATATGCAACGATTCATTGCCGGATTCAAATAGTTACTATGGAATAATAAATGGAATTACATTTAAGTGCATAGTATATCGTGAGAGGGAGGAGGGACTTCCCAGGTTTCTTTATATTGTAATCCGCAGCCCAAACGCGAAATTCTTCTTCGGTGAATGCACCAAGTAAGAGTTCTTTCACCAATTCTCGCACAGTTTTAGCCCTGTCACAAATTTTGTCGTAAAGATCCCGATTCATGAAGAACTTATTATGGCGAGGTTTGTCCAAATTTATCACAAAATTCGAATTCATTTTGACGGCAATAAGTATAATTTCCGAAATAACTTTAATTGCTCCGAGAGATTTTCGTTCGAAGCGAACAGGAAAATCTTACGAGTAAAGTTTGCGCCAGCATCGATGTAAAATTCAAAGACTTGCATGTGAGTAGCGTGCTCATTGGCTGTACACTTTGACTCGTGTGTGGAGCTATAATTCAATTTCATTTCAGTTTCGTATGAGTGGTAATTTTGTTGGAACAGACGTGAACTTTTAAATAAATATTTTTGATCATGATCAAATACAGCAAAAGACATTTAAGAAGAATAATAGCTGCGGCTTCTTTAGAAACCCAAGCATTATTACAATGTGACCATACTTCGAGTCCATTAAGCGTAATAACAGTTAATTCATCGGACAAAAATTGTGCAGAGCAAGTATTTTCAAATGACACAGACCAAGCTTCGACTATACATGAATTAATTGCAAACTTTGATTCACCAGTACAATCAAGTGATTATTGTAGTGATTTTGAGGAATGTGTTGGTGTGACAAAATCAAATAGTTGTGACATAAGGGAATGTTTAAGAGATTGGGCTCTGGACAACAATGTGCAACATAATGTACTCACTTCGTTACTTAAACTACTCAAACACCATAATACTGGCGAGTTATCCAATTTACCAATGGATGCCAGAAGTCTTTTAAAAGCAAATCAAATTAAAACTTTTGAGACCATCCCACCAGGACAGTATGTACACTTCGGAATTAAATATGGTATTATAGAGTACTTGAAGCAATGCCCTAGCAGTCAGCAAGAAATACTTCTTGATATCAATTTTGATGGATTGCCTATGTTTAAATCGAGCAAAGAAACTCTCTGGCCGATTCAAGCAAAAATATACAGTGCTCAAATGAATCCATTCGTTATAGGAATTTGGTGTGGCAAAGGGAAGCCTTCTGATTTTAACCAATATCTTTCGGCTTTTGTTACGGACGTTCGAGATGTCACGTTCAATAATTTGACTTTTAATGGAAAAGAGTATTCTGTTAACATTCGTGCTCTTATATGTGACGCTCCTGCTCGAAGCGAAGCCCTGTGCATTAAAAATCATAATGCATACTATGGTTGCGCTAAGTGCAAACAGAAAGGGGAATATGTCAACGGGAGAGTAGCATTTTCAACTGTGATATCAGATCTAAGGACTGACTCCGATTTCAACAAAAATCGTACAAAACGTCACAGACATTTTACTGGAAATACAATTTTGAAAGAGTTACCTTTAGGGCTAGTGTCAGGTGTTCCCTATGAATACCAACATCTTGTGTGCTTAGGAGTTATGAAAAAGCTTCTACTACTTTGGCTGACCACGTCCAAAAAACCTTACAGTATTGGTTCAAAAACTAAATGTGTATTGTCCGATGAGCTATTGTCAGTTGCTAAATTCATGCCCACTGATTTTACACGAAAAATAAAAAGTACGAACGACGTTAAATATTGGAAAGCTACTGAATACAGGCAGTTTTTGCTCTATTTAGGACCCATTGTTCTCCGTAAAATTCTTCCGGTTGATATTTACCTCAACTTTATGAAGCTTCATTGTGCAATTAAAATATTAGTAAACAAGAACTTGTACATTTCAATGAATGAAATAGCCCAGCATTTACTGGAGTCATTTGTCAGCGGATTCTGTGATCTCTACGGGAGTCATAATGTGTCGTATAATGTCCATGGTTTGCTCCACATTAGTGCTGATTCGCTTGTTTTTGGACCTTTGGATGATTTTTCAACCTTTCCATTCGAATCTAATATGCAACAAATAAAAAAGCTAGTCCGATCAAGGTCCAGACCTTTACAGCAAATTGCCAAACGTATATCTGAAGGTGTACTTACATATAAATGTGATTCAGTGAACAATAATAAAATAATTCCATCTATTGTCCACAGCAATGGGCCAACGCTTGTAGGAACAACCGGCAGAGAATACAAAAAAATTATAATCCGAGGAATGACTTTTAGAACCGATGGCGCTAACAGCGTTGCATTACATAAAAATGGAAAAATTATTCGCATGAAGAACATTATTTACACTGAAAGTGGGGAATACCAGTTTCTAGTACAAGATTATACCCAACCAAAATGCTTTTTCAAACATCCAATGCGATCTAGCCATTTAGGTATTTACAAATGTAAAATTGAGAGTGACGGACTTGCTGCTGTAGATTCTAGTGATATCATTGGAAAATGTGTGTCCATTCCAATAGCATCTGAGAAGTTTATAGTTTTTAATCTTCACTAGCTCGATCGTCACTCAAGTGTTATCAACACGCTCATCCAAGTTCAACATAATTTTCTTTGATTTTCTTTGATTTTCCTGGATTTTATACTTCAAACAAGGCAAGTACATAGGTACTACTAGAATTTATATTCCATTTGATACAAACCGACATAATTCTGAGATATAATTTCCGTAACTCATCAACTATAATATTCCAATTTATATTTTGTAGATGTGGGTCGTTATAGTTTTTACAAAGACCGATGAGGTAGAGGTTGTTCCGAGGAGTTGGTGCAATCAAAACTGTGACAAGTGTTATTGGCCCAAAAATAGCAAGAACATTAAACAAATGGTGAAAAAACAAGCTGAACCTGAATCGTCCTGGAAGTTGTACCCGATTCGACTGTTAAAACAATATGGTAAGCTCTAGTAATGGAATATTAATAATAATTCACCAATTTATAAGTTTATCCATTCCCAAGGTAGTTTAGTTTGATCAAATAATTATCTTCACTTTTAGATTCCTACAAAGAGGCAAGGAGGAATTTAAGCCGATCTACATTCACCAGTGATTTAAATTCCGAAGCAGAATCTGCTCCAAGAATGAAGATGCCAAAAAATAGTGCAATTGAAAAGGAACGTACAGCCCCAGCTTCAAAGGAAACTATAAATCCTTCTGTGGAATCTACAGAGATCGGTTCTTCATCTCAATCTTCTACTGTATCCGTCCCTGGATGCAGCCAGCGAAGTGATCATCTGGAATTCTTTAGTAAGCTCACTGCTAACAACATATATACAATTTTGGAAATTGTTTCCAAGAACTAATTGATATGACTATAGAAAATGTGGATCGGAAACTGGAATTACTTCTGGCGAGAACCAAACAAATCGGACTTGCAGTGGATACGATTGCCGCTAAACAAGATCATATCTCATTGTCTCAAGATGTGGATGCTAACGTCCCATTAAATTTTCAGTTTCCACTGAAGAGCAATGCAGAATTAATGGACCTCGATTTCGAACTTGGGATTAACCCAAGCACATCAAAATACATAGTAAAACATATTTATTTTGGTTTCAAACTCTGGTCTCCATATAACGGATTTGCACACTCCGTTTTGTTTGTAGGCTAATCTTGTAGGCAGACAAGGCGGGAAGACTGTCAACCAAGCCACACGACGGGTTTTGTTATTTTTATTGTGTCGAGAGCTTATCAGGCAGTATAGTTGGGCTGGAAGGACGAAGATGAAATTCAGGTCATTGCAAGTTGCTAAAATTATTATTGGTAATTCCATTTCGCTATTTTTATATAATAATAATTTATTCAGGTCGACACGATGGCCTGGCCCTTGCAACAATTAAATAGCTATTCTTATATTCTACTTTGGGTGGTCAAGTTTGTAAACCAATAATCCTGCTATCTTTGTATTTTTAGATACAATTTCGAAGAAGCTTAATGTTGACAAGGACAACGTCGAAGCGTCCATAGCAGATGTTCTAAAATCCACAAGGCTCGAAACTCCAGCACCAGTCGATGCCAGAGATTTAGATTAACTATTAGTACAATTACTCGTTAATTTACTTATTTCATTATATTAATACTCAAACTGGATTACTATATAATTGTTTCTGGCAGTCATGATATGAAGTTAGGTTATTTGTTTATCGGTTTTGCTTTCGATGGAGTACGTTGATATTCACATGAATAAAAAATATGTAAACTATTTCATTCAAACAATATGCTTGCAGTGAGCGTCATTAATATTTATTTACTACTATGTATGTGTATTAAAAAATTTTTAATTAACTGAGGGTGGAACCATTAATTTTTAATATTGGAACTTTCTAAATTATTGCATTGTATTGGGACGACAGCAGTAAGTTTTTTCACGTGAATATTACCGGTTGTTACGTCAACTTAACGTTTGCCGCACGGTTTATTTTACGTTTTTTTGGGAGGACATTTCACCCTTTAACTTTCGTCATAGTAACGAAAGTTACCGATTCTACTCCGACTGTTTTCCGTTATATGCACAAAACACTAAGTTACTGAACAGTAGCATTTTGGTATTTTGTTACTAGGGTATTGTCAGTTTTTTTAAAGAAGATTTGATCTGTGAAAATTTACCTCACACATGCGCAGATCCGCATATCTTTGTCGAAATGGAACTCCCATTTGGAAGCATTGGTCATATATTGGAAGTGGTCCCATGTAAGTAGTGATTCTCCAAGTTTTTGTGATATTTTCATAGGAAATGTTGGCTGACAAAAGGGATTTGCTCAAACCAGTGAGTTTACGAATGAAAACGTTTGTACCTGCAAAGTGTAGAATTAAATTATAATTTTTGTGAAAAGTTTTAGTTATTTCTAAACAGTTCATTCTGGATGCTATGTTCGATTTACTATGAGGTATTTTTTTATATTTAAATTGTATGAAACCTATTTGCTGTAGATATTCGTCCATGTTTTCACACTCCAAATATTTGTATGTGCCACAAATGGCTGAGGTATTCATTTTTGAAGGAGGATTTTTAAAGAAAAGTCTCCAAATAACTGAGCCTAAGATATTTGACAAAATGTGTTGTAATATTTTCCTACCAATTTCATTCCCGGTTGCCTACAATAATCAACTGGTGTTTTCACATTCACAAGCAATACTGTCGGCAAGCCTGTGAAAATTGAAGTTAAGCTGATTTTATTGGAGTGAGAGAGCTTTTGAGAACTCCCATGATAATAACTCTAAAGCAATGACCCAAAATTACATGTTGAGCTTTCTTCATGAAATAAAATACATACATTTGTTTCACACGGGTTCATTCTTATGGATGTCTTACACAGGAGGAAATCTCAATGAATAATAACCGCTGGAACTTAAATTTTACTACATTTAATATTTCACCTAATTATACCTATAAAACTTGAACAATGGGCCATCTGAAACTTGACCCGGAACGCACACGTCAGCTCTACATAGCTACTGGAATGGAAGCATAAAATGCTTTTCTTATTCTGACGGGAAATATAATATAAATTTGGTTTGTACGGTACGGATTTTTATTGGTCAATCCGATAACCTTCATACATTTAACATAGAAATATTTTGACATGCAATTTTACTTTCGAAAATCTGTCTCTTTCCCCACCCATTTTGCTGGACCTGGATCCGACCCTGTGAATTACACGATTTAGTACAAGACGCCGTGGCGAAAAAAATTTCCGCCCTTATTTCAAAGGAATTTACAGCACTGCAAAATGTTATGAAGATGTGAAGGAAAGTGCTGATTTTGGATACCTCATTGAATTAGAAAAATTCCGTCCTATAAATTTTTAAGATTGTGTTAAGGTGTATCTATTGCAGTCTATGAATTGCCGGGGGGTGGGGTTCAGCATCATAGCGTGCATCCCCTGGCCTTTATTTCAGGAGGTGACATCTATACCTTCATTCTCCGGTGTAGTGGCTTCGGCGGTTATTGTACCAACAACACTTCAACTTAACGCGAAATTTGTTAATAATTTTCAATTAAGAACTGAAACCATCAACTTCAGGAAAACAATTTTTAATATTTGCAAACATAGTGCACCAGAATTTGCGTGCTCGTTACTGACAGTAAAATAGAAACGGGGACCTTAATAAACCTTTTTAAACGGGAACCTTAATAATATTACTAGAACAATAACGATGATTAAGACCAGTTCAATAAACTTTCTAAATACTTTAGAATTCAGAATGGAAGGAGACTCAAGTTGGTTGCTTTCTGTCATGGAGTGCTCGTAGTGTGATTCAGGATCATCGTGTCCGTTTCTCCCATACCCGAAAAACCAGTCACTTGCCACCCCGGAATTGTTGGTATTAGGACGGTGGGGAGGCACATTTGCAACTTCGTCCGGAGCCAAACACTTGGTTGTGATTGAAATCCTAGAAAATTTAGGGCCATAGTGCCCAGCCCCCCTTGATGTATCTTTCCCACGAAGAAACACTGCTAAATGACACGAATCCCTGGCTATTTGGCACAAAACGTTATGACACAAGGCTGTTTGTCACGGGACTGTTGGGCACAAGACTGTTGATCACAAAGACTATTAGACACAAGATGGTTTGGCACATGTTGTAAACAAGCATTGGATTCGATTTATTAGTAAGCAGAAGATTTCGTTGACTACCAACAAGTTTACCACGCGCAAGTAAACGTTACGCGTGGAATCAGTAATCCCGAATCCCAACAGCATTCAATGCAGTAGTAAAATATAATTACCATAACAACAAAAGCTGCACCTTGCATCAAGAATAAAGTAGACAACAAAAAGGATTGAAAAAGTTCAAAAAAATAAGAGTAAAAAATCTTAAAGATAAAAATGTTATGTAAAATGTCAAATGAAGACAACGAAATGATTGCTTGAATTCCCTTATTTGCTCCTAGCATTGCAATGACAATGAATACATAGAATGTCTTCAACAATCACATCAAAGTAATAATCTACACAGTCCCACTTTCGATCCGACCCGGCTGCGTATAGTAATCATGCTAATGTTACATATGACATTTCTCTGCTTTGCTGTTTTGACTGATGTTGTCAGTTTTACAATTTAGCTTTAGCTAGGTATATTTATTTCGAGTGAAAGATATAATCAAAACACCTTATGAATCTCTTTCTCAGGATTGTTGACCTCACCTAACCTAACCAAAAATAATGATTTCACTTTCTGGGGATTGGGGACCTAACCTAACCAAAAATAATGAAATCCTTTCTGGGGATTGGGACCTAACCTAACCAGAAATAATGAATTCACTTTCTGGGGATTGGGGACCTAACCTAACCAAAATTAATGAAATCCTTTCTGGGGATTGGGGACCTAACCTAACCAGAAATAATGAATTAACTTTCTGGGGATTGGGGACCTAACCTAACCAGAAATAATGAATTAACTTTCTGGACATTGGGGACCTAACCTAACCAGAAATAATGAATTCACTTTCTGGGGATTGGGACCTGACCTAACCAAAAATAATTAAATCAAGATTGGTAGACAAATAGTCCTCACAATTTTTTATAATTGCTTATTAATATTAATTATTAATTTAATTGTTGACCTTGCTTATATTAATAATAACTTGTTATGTTTGTCTGGTACTAACTTATACTAACCCGACCTTTCCCCACCTGCACTCGACCTGACAACCACCACAAACGTTCCCCAATTCGTGAAAAACAGAATTTGTTGAATAAGTGTTATTGTGTTATTTTCTACTCCTAGTTAATGATAACTGACGATGAAAGAATCCAATCGCTTAAGTTTTTAAAATAAATGTTGTTTGTACTGAATTGGATGACGTCAGCTAAAGAGTTCAGCATAGGTACTGTGGGGAGCGGTGAACGATTTGAATCCTGAATCTATTTTGATCTACAACGCTTCCCAAGGATATCCACTGCTTGTGCCAAATGGTCTTGTGAACAACATGGTCACGCTTGTGCCAAACAGTATTGTGTCAAAAAGGCTTGTGTATTATTGATTCGTGCCATACAGTAGGTAAACCCCTTTTGGACTTTTGCCGACGATATATGTAATTACTCCTTAATACTTCTACACAGTTAGGGTGACATGGATAAAATCTAATGACATGGGCAATATTTGCGTTTAATAATTTCAAAGCTTGTGGTTGTTGGTTGGGGTTTCAACGAAACTGTATGAAAAACCCCCATGGGTAATGCTTAAATGTATCCTTTACAATTAATGTACATGGTCACTTTCTGCCAATCAAATCGTTTTATCAAAACGGACAATGCCTAAATGCATTCTTTACAATTAACGTACATGGTTTTATTACCGATCAAATCATTTTATCAAATCGGGCAATTCCTGAATACATTATTTAACATCAATGTGTGTGGTCATCAGATTTTATCTCATCATCCTTATCATGAATTGATTCCCATCCGCGTCTGCGGATGGCTTATTTTCTAGTACAGACATATAGCTATATTATGTTAATATTGTGTATGCTATTCTGACAATAAAAACTATTATTATTATTATTATACTAAGTAAGTGCTATGTTAATATTTATATTTACTAAAAATGTAATGCTCTTTCTAAGTATGCTAAATGCCACATTGATTCGTATACTAATAGTTCAATATTAATTCTTCTCATTGCACTAAGCATATGAGGGCCTTAGAATTAAACTGGAATAAGTTAAGTCCATAATTTTGGAAAATCGTTTTTTCCAAAAAATGTTAGTGTTAGTGGAGGACTTTTCACCATATGAACCATAAGGTTGATATGTGCCTCTATCATGCTGTAATAGGCCCGGCAAGATCCATTTCAGAATCAAACTGGAACAAGACCACTTGCTTCAGAATCAAAATGGAATAAATCCATCTACGACAGCTTTTCATACAAGGGAAGGGGTCAAGTAGGGTTCAAATTTTTATGGATTCACAATTGGGGTATCGTTTTATCCATATTATAAAGTTTGACATCCTAAAATAATTTACCATGCAATATTCGTGGCAACAATACTGAAGCACATTTCAGTCATTCCAAAGCATTCAAAATCCCAGTTTGGGCTTAAAATTATTAGTAGAAACGTGGAAAACGTTAAGCATTGGTAGAGAATTAAGTAACTAGAACCCACTCAGATTTCAAATGTACATATTAGGTTCGATGAGGAGCGGAAAGTTTAGGAGAGAATGATACAAATTCTTCCTACATTTGTTATGGTCCGATTTATTCTATTCTATGGTCCGATTTCGTAAGCAATGGGGAGAGCAGTGGGTTCAATCGCTTTTAATACATATATCCTTTTTATTATATCATCAAACAAATACTTACACATAAAGTCATCAAATTATTATCATTCGTAGGTTGGTGTCCGTGTATTAATGTACGCTGGAACTTCCGCTTTGGAATACAAGTGAATTCCAAAGACGGGTTATGTGTATAAACCCAAGTCGCAAGACAATTACTGTTGCTCTTGCCCGACCAACTTGACTATTCTTTTAGTCCTTAGCAGTTATTACTGTAGCTGCCAAATACTGACTCTCTTTTACATGCAATATGCTGCTGATTTTATACCCGATCGGAGCTCAGTGCGAGCTCACAGAAACACCCTACGTCACACATTGGAATCTGATTCGGAACTCTATTTACATAAATTAATACCAAAAAATATTAAATTGATATACTTATTCTAACTCTACATATGCTTTTGCTTTGCTATCTTATTAGTTACGTGTGCAAAATCTCACTTCAGTGTACAAGTTATTTTACCCGTGTCAAGTTACTTCTACTACTACTACATGCACTTCACTGAAACTCCTTCCCTAAAAATGCTTTTAAATCGTTACATATTTAATAGTACAGTATTTTACATTTCATTATATTTATCCTACTTAAAATACCAGCCTCACACATTTACGTATTTATCACAAGTCTAACTTGTGATAACCAAATAGCCGTGTTTCCGTACAAATGTATTTGGTGATGAAAATTCCATGGCCGGGGGAACAAGTATTGCTTTTGTACGTCCCACTCCATGCTCCGTTGTTAAGCGCCAACGTTAACTCCGCTAGGGGTTATTGCCGCCAACGACAATTCCGCCAAACGTTATATCCGCTAACGATATTTCCGCCAACGTTAATTACGTTGTTGTTGTTAGTGCATTGCTGCTCATATTCTATAATTCTTTCTTTCCTTGGCATCCCTTCGACAAAGTCCTGCTAAACTGTCAGCAAATAATTGGTCTACTGAACATTTCGTCCCCCAAACATCGTGTCTGCGAACGAATTGTCCCCAAAATGAATATTGCTAAAAAATTCGAATATTTTGTACTGAAAATTTTTAAAAATGACGTCATAAATTGGTTGCGTAATGCACATAAATTTTAGGGATAACAACTTATCATAAGGTAAATCAGTAGTTTGGTTTTATAAAATTATTACAGAATCCAGTACGGGTGATTGTAGCCCATCCAAAATTCATAAATAACGTTCTAGGGATTGAAACCTAACCTAACCTAAATTAAAAGATTCACTTTATGGGGACTGAAACCTAGCCTAAATTAAAAGATTCACTTTATGGGGATTGAAACCTAACCTAACCTAAAATAAAAGATTCACTTGAGGGGGATTGAAACCTAACCTAACCTAAATTAAAAGATTCACTCCCTGGGGATTGAAACCTAACGAAACCTAAATTAAAAGATTCACTTTAAAGGGATTGAAACCTAACCTAACCGTAATTAAAAGAATCACTCACTGGGGATTGAAACCTAACCTAACCTTAATTAAAAGAATCACTCCCTGGGGATTGAAACCTAACGAAACCTAAATTAAAATATTCACTTTATGGGGATTGAAACCTAACCTAAATTAAAAGATTCACTTTATGGGGATTGAAACCTAACCTAAATTAAAAGATTCAC
>JAQFXU010005364.1:0-11798 GCA_034693705.1 Spatulosminthurus flaviceps | reverse complement strand
CTTTTCCAGACCCCCCGGATTGTACCCGGCATTTTTGTACCCCTAGTAGCTCGTACTCTTCACCCCATAACTCTGGTGAATGAATATGAGCTACTGGGGTACAAAAATGATTGGTAGAACAAACGATTTTTAGATTTAAAATTTTCATCCCCTTGAAATTGACCGAAGCATTTTTCATTCGAAGTAATTTTGTACCCAAACCTCTCAAATTCATTCCCGTTGGTTCTGCCAAGCATTTTTGTACCCCAGCAGCTCATATTCATTCCCCTATAAATTTAGCCCTTGGAGGAGTAAAAATTTACGTAGTATCAATTCTGAAAGCTAAAATGTTACACTTTTAAAATCTTTCACCCTTATAACTTATGACTCTCTACGTTGAGTGTAGCAAAACCTATAGGAGATCAAGTTCCTCAATATTTTAAGGTTGAAATGTTGAACTGGGAACAGGGGATGCATAATGTGTAGGCAGGCTGTAGCTCATATGTGATGTGCAGTGAGAGGATGATACGGTATAGACCGGCAGTACTAGCGGTATGTACGTGCTATGGTTAAGGATAGAGGAGTGAGGTTTGGAGTGAAGACAGAATCTAGTTAGTGTCTTTTTCTTAAACCAAGGAGTAATATGTATACACTTTATAAATATTCGTTCACACAACTACTTTCAGTCGACTTCTGCCTGACAACTCTAACAAGTTCCTCAAATACTATACAGCGCTCTCACTTCTCCGAAATTTCCAACCATAATCGTGGCGCAAGTGTTAAATGACACATATCTATACTAAATTATTGTTTTGAATTTATCTTGAGCATGTGAGAAGACAGTGTAAACATAATTACGAAAGGTCGGAAGAGTGTGGTCACTGATTCGAGTCAAGATAGGTAAGTATCTGAACATGGACAATGCATTGATACAAATTTCATTTCATTTCATTTCGACTTTATATACGTGATATACCCGATTCAGTACAATAAGACTGGTCTACCTTATATATAACTGGTATAATGATGATTATATCTGATATTATATATGATTATATCATCCCATCACCTATCATCCGATTATATGACAAATCAAAGTGTGTAGCAGATTGCAACAGTGGTTAAAGAGTTATATGTGGGTATACAAATGTTTGCATTGCTATAACTGCATTAACCGCATCTACTGTTATTTGGCGGCAAGTTAAAACCGTTTTTTGGGAAGCAAGAATCTTATGAATGAAAAACGGCGTTGTATACAATGACGATGACTGTGTATTTCAAGAGTGTGAACTGGAGCAAGAGTGAAGAAGCATTCACTTGAGGGAGGTCAAGAGATTCATAACCACGTTTACTGGTGGATGCTTAACAAGGCCAAAACGCTGTTTGAGAAAATTAGACCAAAGTTCGGACGCAGAAAGTAGAAACATGTTTACAAAATGTTTTGAGGACTTGTTCGCGACAGAAATAGACTACAGAGCTAGCCCAGTCTTCAGGATTTTCAAGTGATTAGACGAATATCAATAGACGTAGAGAAACTTGTTACGAAAGCATAAGGGGCGTATTCCTTCAGCAAGGAGAGGTAACAATGATGTAGAGGTTAATCCCAACTGCTTTCCGGTAATAAAAAAATAAAATGCAGAGCAGTGTTGCAAAATACCTCTCCATGTTAACCTCAATCATTGTTCAGGCAAAAAAACTTCACTTCTTTCGGAGAACGGTCATGATCCCGCCGGCGTAATCCCGCGGACATAATCCCGACGGTAACAACCCCGCTATTTAGGGACATGATCCCGCCATGACATATTTTATAATACTAGTGTATTCTTGGACACAAGAGTACTATTTTATACTTGGTGACAATTCTATCGCCAAGTCTAGGTTACTATTTTGAACAAGTTTCGTCGCAAGCAATTCATTATTTCCACATTAGCCGACTGTGTGCTTTGCTACAGACCCAATTCCTAGCAACATATGAAAGATTGAATTGAACTGATTGTTGCAGTGGCAGTCAGAGCATACATACTGAGACTTTAACTACAAAGATTCAGACAGATCATGCATGACTGAGAACCGACTCGCAGTCACAGTACTTACTTACTCGCATAAAAACTGCACACCTGTATGCATAGATTGAATAATTGGGACCATTGTCTTACCAGTGCATTACATGCTTACTAAGCTTTGAAATTTGGTCCAATAGCTATAAACACAACAATACAATAGACTAATTGTCCCCGGACGCCGGGTAATAATTATGAATTAGTCAATGAAATTGGATAGTTTAACATTTAAATGACTTACTTGAACCTTTCTTAAAATTTTTCCAATTCCAACTAGTTGGACTAACACCACAGTAAAGAATAGAGACAACTTCATCGTGAGGACTTCTGTTTTTATCGTATTTTGTGTCATCAATTTCGACAATGTCATAAGGTTTCCATACTTGAATTAATATCCTAGCTTAAAATATGAAAAATATTCGAAAAATCATAATGATTTTTTTTAACTTTTGAAATTTAAATTTTCGTAGGCTTATTAATTCGTCAGCAGTAAAAATACGCCAGTACCAATTTTCAGTACAATCAATAATAAATTATTGCAATGTGTCTGTTTTACAGACTAGTGACCCTTACAACGGATTTGAAAATTTGATTGAACTCATAATTGGAATCTACAAACACGTTTCCACTGCCCTGTTAGAAGTCATCGTCCAAGACGTCGAGGTTCAACGTCACTACTGAAAGGTTATGGTCAAAGAGCTTGCTTCTGCTGAGGTTGGAAGTGAAGTCGAAGTAGTCCGCCATTGTGCCATGGATGGGAGTTTGGTCGAGTTTGGAAGTCGTCATACGTCTTCTTAGTGCATTTCTCCCTGGAGTATTGCCGGATCGACCCGGCCAGCTCTTCAAATTTATTTCAGCAGTCTTATCAATCACCTAATAAGATTTCTTGGTGTCTCTAACTCAAAGATCGCACCCTACACTGTGGCTACAGTTAGACAGTTATTGCCTCCGCACACACTTGTAATAATGAAAATTGCTGGATTTTTGGCAATGGCCGTGAACCGTGTAATAGGAAGAACCAATAACGAAATGTCCCCAAGTTGAAGGTTACAAGAGTTACAAGTGTTTTTAAACCAAACGATTCCAACTTGGTTGAATTTGTATTGAGTGGATCGAGCCTACGTTTAATATCAATAAAACCTAGCTCCGATTGGGGAATCATTAACCTTCATCATTATTCACCGTGCGAACCTGTATAAAGCCGGTAAATCCAGTTTGCTTCCGACAGATTAAATTCGCGACAATTAGAAATCGGTTTTACTCTCATTGCAACTCTCATGTGTAAATTCCCATAGTAACTCTCATATATAAACTCAGTAACTCTCAGATGTAAACTCACATGGTAACTCTCATATGTAACTTCCCATAGTAACTTCCCATAGTAACTCTCATTTACAGAATGTTAGGAAATAATTTACTTGTAATATTTTATATTTTTACCTTGACATTCCGCCCGTCACTTGTCTCTTCAAGGAAATGTTGGCCATTTTCAAATTCAAGGTTAGTGACCTTGAAAGGTGTGGCGGTCTTGAAAAAGTACTTTTCTGTAACTTTAATCCTAGGGTCTTCACTGCTAGCTAAGTTTCTACCAGTAAATCCTATTCCTATGAAATTTAGGAAAGAAATGAGAATTTCCCATGGATAAATATTTGGCCGTATTTTTATGAATAAAAAAATTAAAGTTACAATAATAAATTTACCAATGGCTTTCAAATACTCGTCACTACTAACAATTCAAATTCCATACTTTCCTTTGAGAACCTCTGTTTTACAATATATACGTTTCCATTCTTTGATTTGACAGATCCTGCGGTTAAAGGTACAAAGACATGAAGTGCTTGTGAGATGCAGAAGAGAAAGCACGTGACCCTGCTTTTCGGCAAAATTATTAAATGAATGCGTAAAAAAATTAAACAAAAAAAACTGGGGACATAAAAACTTAGGATTGGGGGCACCTGTAATTACCTTGAATATACCCGAATCGGGCCAACATTTAGACCCCAATAGCTCATACTCAACCCCCATTATCTTCGCTCCATGTAGGAGTAAAAATTGATGTAGATACAGTAGATTTCCTATATAGTGGCATCCAAGGGATCCCAGATATTCTGCCACTATAGCGTTCCATGCATTTTCCCTTCTAAGAGTTAAGGTCATGCTAATTCTGAAGGCATATAATCTCAAAATTAGAAGAAATTCCATTGATTTATGTCAAAACTTAATTTTGAATTCATACAATGTAATATCTTTTCGTTTCTTGACTAAAAATATACAATGTTTTTGTTCAAAACGAGGGAAAATGACCTTAAAAAACCCAAAATTCTTCAAAATTCTGCCCCTATATGGAGATTTTTCAAAAAACCCTGCCACTATAGCGTATACCTTAAGCATGAGGAATCTCTGGGGATAATTTTAGTCTGCCACTGTAGAGGAAATGACATCTTAGGGGAAACCACTATATCGGGAATCTACTGTACAATTTTGAAAGCCAAAAATATGGTCTTTCAGGATCTTCCAAATTCGTTCCTCTACAAGGAGGGCAGCCCATTTGGTAACAAACCGAAATTCCTTAATTTTAAATGATTATGTCGGCGCCTAATAATCAAAACAGTGGAATTTTGTGCAAAATCAAAAAATTGCGCGTTAATTTTTTTAAATACATTTTTATAACAAAAACCGGTTTTCACATTTGCAATATATGCTAGCATGGCACCGTTGTAAGTAATGTCGATCCATCGTCAGTCTAACGTTTCCATGCCATATTCCATAACTTAATATGTAGTATTACGTATCCACCATTAAGATGGGAATTAAATGGCTTGAAAATCTTTAAGCTGAAAAATATTCCCGGGTTTCCAGCCGATATATACCTCCAGGGCTGTAGATTTAAAAAAATAATAATATAGAATTTATAGATTATACAAAACAATTACAACTAATTTTTATATGCTCTAGGGTATTTCACTTACCACGGGCCATATCCAAATCCAAGTTTGCAAGTATTGTCTTTCTGCGTATGACAATTTTCCTTTTCAAACTGTTCCGTGCTGGGACATTTATCAGGCATCATTTCCAGGTCAGTATGATTTGCGTACACACCTTTGCAGAACTGATGACTACAACTTCCTAACGTTGAGTAAATTTAGGCCACAGAAACGTATATTAATTTTTTTGGCCTTTATTGGCAATACTTTGGGGTATTTTGCCACCATACATATTTTCCTGTCTTTTTGCACTCCAGGCAGATGCATGTAACTTCTTAAAAAACGTTTGTAGAAACATTTACAGTCAAACCTCGTTGTAACGGCACACTCAATATAGCCGCAGTGGAAAATCTACCCCTTCTCCATTTCCAGCCATTGTACATGTAAGCATTCGCTATCGCGGCACTCCCGCTATAACGGCCATAAATTCCCGCTCCCTTGAGTTGCCTTTATAGCGAGGTTTGACTGTACTCATAAATTACCAGCCACAATGTCCTCAGGATTACAACCAGGTTGAACAGTAGTCCCATTATTTATGTAAAAGTCCGTGTCTCCTATGGCACCCTCGTATCCCAACACATTGCTGCAACAGTGGAACACCTCAACATAGTCAGCATCACTAGAATCTACTCTTCCACTGGGACCGTTCCCTTCAAACCAGGGGCCAGCGGGGTCAAGACCTCGGTTATAATAATTCAGATTTTTAATAAGCTAATTATTTACTATGCACGTGCAAATAAGCATACATTTTGTGAAAATGCCTCTAATTACTTGTAATCCATGGAAGCCTCTTCCCACATAATGAGTAAACGTACTTTCCAACAAAACCTACGCATTGGCCTCCCAAACTGAAACCTATCAGCCGTATTTTCTCCACTTTTGCAATGCCAGCATTTAATAAATAGCAAATCCTTTTGGCCACTTCCATTCCCACTGGATTTACATTATTAGCCGCAGGAGAGTAAAGGATACTACTAGCAGCATTTGACCAGTCAACGTGAATAATGTTTGCACTCGCATCATGTCCATGTATTGCTGTTAAAAAAGTATTTTTAAACGTAGACATTTTTAAAATATTTTGCACGAAATTACAGTCAAACCTCATTGTAACGGTCATGCCAATAACGGTGCTCTCTCTGATATAGCGGTAGTAGAAAATCTAGCCCTTGTCCATTTACAGCCATTATAAAAGCATTCGCTATAAGGGTAGCCTCGCTATAACGGCCATAAATTCCGGGTCCCTTGAGTTGCCGCTATAACGAGGTTGCACTGTAATTTTATTTTCTAAACTTTTACGTACCAGTGATAAGCGGGGGTGTGATTGGACATGCGGTGTGGTCCCCTCTCCAGCCATGAACTCCAAAACACCAGATTCCATCCGAATTAAGATTTCCCAAATTCTGTGGGTCCATATTTATCAGATCGACTTTTTCATGGTCGTTGGTACCCCTACAATAGCGTAAAAATCCCTTGTAATTGTTCGTAGCCGAGTAAATTTTCAACCCACTTTCAGGATCCACCTGTTCCCTATAGGGGCAGGTGTTAAAAATTCCTATCACTCCTAAATAGTAATAAAGCACTACCTTGGAGTCATGTAATACGTCACATCATTTTCTGTAATTCTCGCAATTCCTGGCACAATCCTAGGATTATCGGACTCCATGGAAACCCAAACATTTCTATTAGTTTTGGGGTCAAATATTTGAAACTTTTCCCGAAACTTTTTCATTTTATTTGAATGTGGAGGAGCTATACAATAAATATAAATTACGTAGACACAATATTTACTAAGCATTTTCAAACACTTAAAAAAATTAAATGATATGAAATGTTACCACGTTGCGGATTTTCGGGCAAAGTTGGACTGCAATGGACGCTTTTCTCCCCATAGTCTAATAATGCGATTAAAGCAAAATACGCAAAAATTATCCCAGTAATTTGAGATCTCATATTTGAATCTATAAAAAGTCAAGTTTTTGTAAAATGCAAAAATCTCAAAATATCTCAACAATAAATCTCACACTCATAACTAAATATTTTCGAACGAGCTTTTATAGAAGGCAGAGGAAATATTGGCTTTGATTTAATTTCCCAAGACTAGGAAAAGTCTAGTCAGTTACGACAGGGTGAAATCCTATCAACCTTGAAAGTCTCACATAACCTAGACATCCTGAGTGTGCTCAGACAGCATTTGTGTAATACACGTACCTTCGGCAGGTTCCGCTTTACATCATAAAAATGCAACGTGGAAAATTATTAGTATGCAAAAAAATATTGATAATCCATGATGAAAATTTTTTATTGTCTTCCTTATTCGATACGGAGGGAATGTGTGTGTATTAACAGACAACGTGGGGACAAATACAAGGCAGACATTCGGAGCAACCTTTACATGCACTTAAATGAGTTACATTTAAAAAAATTAATTTCCCAATTTCTGATTTCCCTATTAATGAAAATCCCCAATGTAAAAGATATTGGAATTTTTATATTGGAAAATATTTTACAGTGCGGGTCCACCGTAATAAAAACAAAAAGGCAAAAGTTAGAAAACTCGCGTCAATTTTTCCTCGTGCTATATTTTTTATGAGAAAAAATAACCCTCTATTCATTATATTCATGTGCAATGCTTAGAACTATAGGCTTTTTCTCACCCAATAAGGAGCAGTTGACTGATGACTCTTGCATGGATGAATAGCTATGAACTTACGGATAAGAGACTAATTACCATGGTGAGATGAAAAACTGGAGTGAGGGCTCTAATTGATACACTTTCATCACTCACACAATAAGTGCCCCATATGACTTTATATTACTTCCCATTATTATTACATACTCATAGCGTACGCAAATATACTCAATAGTTAACTCACGCAACGATCTTAATTCCCTCTTTTTCTCTCTTCCGGAGAGTGCCAACGCCATGACGCTAAGCATATAAATTAATACTCCCCTGTACTACAAAATGCAGCAACTGCAAAAGTTCCTACCATAAATTCACCCTCAAAATCAATAATACCCATGCTTGAATAACTTCTCTCGTCTCTCAGAACTGCATTCCTAATTGTGCTTAGGAGGGTGAAAGTAGAATAGAAGGATGAGTGCAGCCGAGGAAAATCCACCAAGTCAGCTTCTTTTATTTTGAGCCGTACATTTTCATGCATATTATTTATTCTTACCTATCCCCATAATAATTACTAAAAGGCTGAAACGTTAAAATAAAGTTACAAGACATGAAGATATTCCGTTAAATTTGAAAAATCTTGCAACTTTTGGAAAAAATCTTGAAAATTTTTGAAAAAATCTTGAAAATTTTTGAAAAAATCTTGAAAATTTTTGAAAAAATCTTGAAAATTTTTGAAAAAATCTTGAAAATTTTTGAAAAATCTTCAAAGTTTTGGAAAAAATCTTCAAAGTTTTGGAAAAAATCTTCAAAGTTTTGGAAAAAATCTTCAAAGTTTTAGAGAAAATCTTGAAAGTTTCGGTAAAAATCTTGAAAGTTTTGAAATAAACTATTGCGCAAAAATTTGTGAAAATTTCCCATTTACAACAACTACCCCATCCATATATCCCAACTACTCGCAGTCCTTACTTATCTAATAAAGTGGAGTGCAAATGTAGGGATCTTTAGATAGGAAGAACCCTGTGCCGAGCTCATTAAACAACATAAAAAATTCAACAAAGAAAAGACAAGAATACATGATGAAAGTGAAACCCAAATGGGAAGAAACCTTTGACAAAATTTCCACTCATGAGTGACTCTTAATCAGAGAAATTCTGTCTATAAAAATATCTTTCCTACATGGAAAGAGCTGCTATGATATTATTAAAAGAAAAGAAACCACAAGAGAAGAACCAGAGAAAAGCCACTCACTCATCTTTATAGTATACCTTATTTACTATAGCATATAATGAGGTCAAAGGGTATGAGTGTGGGTTCCATAAGGGAAATCATAATAAGGAGAAAATATCAAGCTTTCATTAAAGAGAAGAGAGGAAAGGAACAGAGCTCCGATCAAGTTCAAGTACAGCAGGAGTGTTTCAAGTCGCGTTCAAGTTCGGGTCAAGTTCAAGTTGAAGAATAGAATAATCGGGTTCAAGTTGTAACTCTAAAGTCGTACTTGAGCTTTTCGGGTCATGCCCAAGTTTTGTTTATACCTCACCTTGATTTCATCACTCAAGTCAAGTTCATGTTCAGGTAGGGAAATATCACTTGAAGAAAATTTCATGGTCAAGTTCAACTCAATACAAGTGACGAGTGTAATCAAATTAAAGTTTAGTTTTTGTGAAATTTACATCTTCTAGGCTGAAAAGTAACTTTTATTCAAGTCTAAGTCATGTTCAAGTCAGATCTGTTTACTTGAACCCGAAACTTGACAATCAGGTTCAGATCCCTTGCAAAACACTTGAAAACTCGAACTTGAACTTGAAATAAAAGTACTTGAACCGAAATGTCAAGTTCAGGTTGAAAAGTTTTTCTTGAGGCTTCATAGTCAAATTTGAAAATTACTTGACCCAAACGCAGCTCTAGCGGGGAAGCCCAAGAAATTTCCAAAGGACGATTCTCTCTACGTATAATAATTATATATTTCATTGAATGAAAGTGTATGTGAAGCAGCAGAGGGGAAAGGGTAATATTTATGGGAGGCTGAGGAAGTCATGATGAGACAAAAGGCTCTCTATATAAAGTGGGAATGAAAGGAGGAGAGAAGTGGGGGAAAATCAGCTTTTTACCATCCAATTTTTTTCAAGTATAGCAAAAATGACAAGTGGGTAATTGGATGGAGAAACCTACTTGGTTATTATCATTGATACTGTGCGTCGAATCTATGAAAGAGACTTTTCTTCACTTTTGTCCACCTCTTTTATCTTCTCTAATTTCAACTATTTTCCTCTGCTGAGCATTCAACCGTAAAAATGAAGCTTATAAAATGAGACTTGAGGACTTTATTTTTCACACACATTTTTTTATCATCTTTTATCATTACTGTTGTTTTTCATTCTACTACTTTCTCACAGTTAACTGTAAAATATTATGTTTTGCTATGCTTTCCTTGTCCTTCTACGGGTTTGCAGGAGGAGGAGCACCGGATTTCTTAGGATCTTCCTTTTTTTTCTCTAAATGTAGGAAATTAATAGGTAATTTTAGTGGATTTTGCTTTTTTAGCAAAATAACAATTTCATACATTACGAATTTAATTATAGTTATTGGAAAAGGGTGTTTTTTATATAGAAAATATTACTGGGTTTCTGTTCCTTTGGAGGAAGGACTGATACCCTGTTAACGTCACCTCCAGCTAAACAAAAAAAAGTCGGTTATTATTTATATGGGGAAAATTGTAGGGTACATATTCTGAAGCACAGGGAATATTTGTTTTTTTAAATTCATGGAAACTATAAGTATGTCAAAATAAAATTGTATAAATATTTTACAGGTTGAAGCTGCAAAAGCCTTTGCAAATTGTCTTTGTGTAAAAGAGTGATATTTAGCGGGGAAAAGTGAGAGGGAAGCTGCTGAGGGGACCCTGGAATATTCATCCGCGTTGAAGCCCAATGGTATAAGACCAACAATAATTGATGTACTAGCCTCGGGACTTGCACCGCATCCCGTTGTCTTCATACTCATCTGCAAGAAAAAAATTATTATGTGTAGGGGAAGATACCCGAAAGCGGCCGCCGGGGCATAAGATGCCGGTGGCAAAAAAGGACAGGGGCAAAGAAGACCGGGAGGACAAAACGCCAGGGGCAAAGAAGGCAGGGGGCATAGGAGGCCAAGGGCAAATAAGGCCAGGGGGTAAAGAAGGCTGGGCGGAGAAAACGCCAGGGGCAAGTAAGGCCAGGCAGGGGGCATAGGAGGCCGGGCAAATAAGGCCAGAGGCAAATAAGACCAGGGTCAAATAAGGCCAAGGGGCAAAGAAGACCGGGTAAAAGCAGGCCTTCTTTGCCCCCTGGTCTTATATGCCCCGGTCTCCTTTGCATCTGGCCTTTTTTGCCACCGGCGTCTTATACCCCGACGACCGCTGTTGGGTGTCTTCCCCTACTTTATCAAGGAAGTCTTCCCTTACTTTATCAAGTTTATACGGATGGTCCACAATAATTGCAAATAAAGGGATAAAATGTATTTTTTCGTTTGTGGGAGACAGATTATACAATTTTAAAAATTATTTTATTTTCTTACAACCAAGTGATACTTGATTTTGATGATCTCACAGCACGCTTTGTCACTTGGTGGAACCTTAGGGATTGGGACAACTCCAGTCCACACTTGTCTACTTTTTGGAGGCATCCCTTCACGTAATGTTCTTGACATTGTACGATTGGTTACTTTTTCCTTTCCTCCCGCTATGAACCGAACATTCTTTTGGAAAATAAAATTCCAAAATTATTGGTTATTTTTAAAAAAAAATTTTATGTAGTACTTTGATTAAATATTCCTAATAATATAGCATACTTGGATAAGAGCCAAGGTAATGATAGTAATCTCCCTGTCACTCGCATTAATAAGGTCACATTTAAAATTAATGTCTTCTCCGATGGCGTAGCCCTTTCTAGCAAGTCGAAGGATAAATCCAACTGGTCCACTGCAGGAGGTAAAACAGTTTATTATTTTCAAGGATTTTTTTTGAAAAAGCATAAAATCCAGATCCTACCTCATACAACATGGGCAGCAAGCCATCATTTTGGAAGTTTTAAGTTTGACAGGCCTCATGGCTTCAGGGATTTCGTTCAAATCAACGTTGGCAAACACTTTAAATATTTTTTTGTCTTTCCGATC
>JAQFXU010005363.1:0-11799 GCA_034693705.1 Spatulosminthurus flaviceps | reverse complement strand
TTTTTTTATACTCTCCCCGTAGGAAAGTCAATGGTCTTGGCCAGTGCCTTCCCATATTTAGTATACATATATAAACCCTAGTGCCGATACTATAAGAGCCGAGTTCCAACAGAAAACTAAAGGAGGGTAAGTTTTGTCGTGGTACCTGAGCACGACTGTGGGAAGAGAGAACAGGAACAGTGAGTGAGTGAGAGAGAGAGATAACTAACTACCCCACAACTATTAGTATATATACAACTTTTTATATTATTTGTATACATACATAGTAAAAACGTATACTTGATGGAAGGATAGCTGTGTGATGTGAGCAGGTAGTAAGTAGTAGAAGATTCCACAATATCCCAACGTAATGGAAAAAGCAACAGTTGTACTCCGACCATCGTACAATCAACATAACATTCCCGAATCCTCCGTATATACGTACAATAATAATCCCAACAATATTTCCATCTGAATATTTTTACTGTAATAAAATCATTATTTATTATACTTGAGAGCTACGCCTATAAATTATTCCCTCGATATTCTTCCTTTTCCTATACCACACACACACTCACACACACACGCTCTCCTGTCAACTCTCTCAAGAGCCTCCTTTCTTGTCAAAATATTATCACACATTGAGAAAAGTAAAAGAAGAAGAAAAAACTTGCATAAGTGAGAAAGAAGTTTTCAGCGCACGTTTTTCTCTCCACAATATAATACAAACGTCTACATAGTGCTTTTTTAAAGTGTCAATTTATTTGCATATATTTAAAGAAAAAAAGCATTATTGCTTTTTGGTGACGCTCAAAATATGTGCTGGGAAAAACTTTAACATTATTCAGGAGGAATAATTCATTGGAAATGTCCCGTTCATTCTTGTGCTCACCGCGTCCACATTTTTTTTTGTAAGTCAAATTTTCTTATGTCATTTTATCATTACGATATATACATTACAAATACGAAATACGTGTGCACCCTTTTTTTCTAAATACATGTTTAAAAGCTCAATGGCTAGGGAAATCAAAAAAACATGTGGAGGGGAAAAAATGCTCATTTTTCACCTTTTCCGGTTTACCTTTTCCTACACTCCAACTTCCGCTTCTCATAGTTTTTCTCAACTGAGGACGCAACATTTAATTGATGTTACATAATAAAAGGTGCAATTTATGTACTCACACATGACAAAAATATATACACACATACACACACACACTTGCATAAATAACAACAACATTGACGTGTGCTCCACCACAATTCATTCTTGTTGTTCACAAGATATAAAAATCCCCCATCAAGTTTGTATAATAAGCTAAAAATTCCCTGTATTACAACATACACCAGGGCCATTAATAATGCATGAATGGTTGCGAGGTGGAAAGTTTCTTGGCTTCTGTCGTATTATCATCATCTGCTGTTTCTACTGTTGCTCCTGTCTGAATTGTTGCTACCACAATTGCAGCTGTTCTTGAAATTCCCTCATGCCGGTCGTATATTTTATTTATGCAAGGAAGTATCTTCTGTCATTATAGTTTCCCCGCCAAAGAAAAAAATTCCTCTTGACTTTCCGTATATATTTTGTCTTTTGTGCATAATCATTTGTATATTTTTCCAAATAATATTTCCCTTTAAATTCTATGAGTGAGTGCGGATTTAAAAAGTAATGGAAAATTATAAAGTAGAGCAATAAGTCATTAAAATTCCATTGAAATCTTACCGAGATTCCTTTATTATGCGCCGAAAGCCCATAGTTTATCCCACCCATAATGTCCATACATATGGAGATTTTTTCGTGTTGCCCTTTAAAAATAAGAGAGGGTTTAAATTATTTGCCAAGAAATTCTATGGGCACGTACACGGCATATATTCCTAGTCCAAGACCCAAGACATATAATAATAATTAATATATAGGCACACGATTCTATTCAAGTTTTTTGAATGGAAGGTGCCAGAGGGGAAAGAATAACATGTTTCGCACCCATATTTTTTTTCTCATCTCTTTATACATTGCCTTGATAAAAACCTATATCTCTCTCTCTCTCAAATACCGTGTCTTTACCAAGAGTTCATAACTTGTTAGATATCATGGCAAAAGCTCTATAATTGTTACTTGTAATCCTATGTAATTGGTCCAGGGGGAAAAATCATTTCAAAACGAGATCTTTTAAGAATTTAAATTTTTTTTTCTGGGCCCATGCAAATTGCTATTCTTAGCGTTGAAAATCTTCAAATCCTCCTCTATTCTCTTCAAATCTGATCCACATTTAATGTTTAACCAAACGAGCAGGCCTGCGAAAAACCTCAATCAAAACCTAGGCCCAAACATTTAAAAAATGTAAACGGCGTCCAAGTTTAACAAAATGAATTTCCCTCAAAAAGGAAAAGAGCAATGTCAAAATCCACTTTTATTTTTCCAATTTCCAAAATACCATACCTCCCGTCAAGTTATACTCTTCAACCCTTATGAATTTCCATGAAAAAGAACTTCCTCCACAATTTCCTCATATCCTTCATTTCATACCCTTCTTGAATTTTCTTGTCTTTCTCTCTCTCTCTCTCTGTGGCTCAGTATATGGTAAAAGTAATTAGAGATTAGAGGAGGAAACAATCGTAGGTGGTTAGGTTCGTTAAAAAAAGAGCTACTTATCCTTCGCGTACATATGTACTTACATGACCATAACATTAAAATAGGAAATTGCCAAAGGAATAGATAGGGGAATGTACGTGTATCTATTATATTACGTTGTTCTGTGGAAGTAGTGGAGAAATGTGGAAGCATCCTAAAGTTTACGGTTTATTCCTTGGTCCTACTCTATAACTTTAAATGAGATGAAGGAAAATGGATGTGGTTTTGCAATCTACGGTTTATGAACTCATCCTATTTTATATGCTATAGCTTGAATATATATATATATATATATATATATACAATATACGTACTATTAAATACCTATAAAGTACATAAAAACTTTTTATTTTTCATTTGGTCGGTGAAGTCTTGTACATAATATGCTGCGGGGTCTGTTTTTTCAATGATTACTACAACATGTAACTCACCATAAGAATACACTATAGGTAATTATTATACGTATCTACGTCTATACTGTAAAAGTGAAGTTCAAGATAGGAAGTCCAGTAAGGGAGGAATGTTATTTTGTGCGAATGGTCTGTGTGTGTGTGTGTGTGGGGAATCTTAAACTGACGACGTGAGAACAGCATGAGGGCATGATGATTTCTTCCGGTTTCAATTTACCCTTTTAAAGTGGCTTCCAATGTGCAATGCTCATTACCTCTCAAGAGATTTTATGTATTATTGTCTGCTCCTGTGCAAAAATTCAATTTCGGGCTTAATCCTATGTAATTTCTCAAATTAGTCATGTGAGAAGGTTCCAAAAGTGGAAGCACGTTTTATGAGCACAAATTTTATGGTATGGAGACTACACACTATTGTAAATGGTCATTGTGTGATTATAATTTACGCCATTCCTACATAACAGTAAGTACACCGTTGTATATTTAGATTCCGTATCATTTGTAATGAACAGTAAAAATTTATTAAAGATTTTATCAACTATAGTCCCTTTTTAAAAAAAAAATTTTTTCTTATGAATATTCAATTATGTATTTTTATTATAAAGATACATCTACGTTACTTAATCATACCACCAGCTGTTTAATGAGAAATTGTATGGTAAAATCTATATAGTAGCTTGCAAAATTCAATAGTAATAGGGGTAGTAGTAAAATACATGAGAATTAATGGGATTATCAGGGTTTGATATCATCACGAGAGAGGATATACATTTAGCACATTTTTCTTCTCTATCATATGTGTGTACTGCTATGAATGAGTGTACTGCTCTTAATGGAAGCTTGTCATTTCCTCCGATGTAAAAACATGAAACCTTGTATTTTTTTTTGTATGTAAAAAAAATAACATGCCATTAACTAATCAAAATGTATAATCAAATTAGAATAGAAAAGTAGTTAATGTTACACTTTGCAAGGATTTCCTCTTTTAAATAATAATAAACATGAGATATTATTTGCTGTATCATTGTATGTATGTGTGTGTGTGTGTGAAAGAGGATCATCCCTAAGGTTTAATTACCTACGATGTAATAATTGTCACGTAACCACGTCAAATGTAGTAAACATGTAATTAAGGAGTTTTATCAGGCTTACATATCCGTGGAGGAGGAAATAACGTAAGGAGAAAGAACGTTTGCAAAACATTCCATATAGATTTTTAGCTTCGGTAATTTTTGATAGATTTCAACGCCATTAGGAAAATATTTATTAACGCTGAGCAATTCAGAGCACGGTTCGCGTACCGAATTTGTACCAATTCGTTGACGAAGTAAATCGTCGGCTAAAGTGCAAAAGGGGCTATACGCAGACGCCGCTTATACATGGTAGCGCATGTTAATTCCCGTTTAAGCGATTTCTGCGTATAGCCCCTTTTGCACTTTAGCCCACGAAATATATATATAATACAGTTTATAAACGAAGTACATGTCACTAATTGCAGACAAGTGATGAGTTAACAAAAAAAGGCCTGATTATTTAGATTCTGCAAAAATATTAACCACCTTATTATTAAGGAGCACAGCATCATTGGCATCATACTATGTTGAATATCGTCGGCTAAAGTGCAAAAGGGGCTATAATTTTCTTAACGTTATGGGAAAAACAAAATTACAGCCCCTTTTGCACTTTGGCCGACGATATACAGAACCTTCTTCAAGTCCAATGTTTATTTGCTAGATTTAGACGCCGTTTACTATTTATTTTCTCAGCCATTAAATCCAATGGTAAAGTTGTAACACACAAGTTAGTCGATCAAGTGTAGCAATCATCAGTGCCCTCTCAAAGTGGCACTTGCGTATTTTATATGAAGCCCAAGTTTCTCCAGAAATATTTTTACCATTTTACTTGACACTTATTTAAGCTTAAAATGCAGAGAGCCATACTCTCTGAACTGAACACGTTATTTTAATTCAAACTTCCCCTACACAAATGCTATTTTCTATATCCTCATGCTTTTCCTCATTCATTACAATTAAACAGTAGCTAAAGAAAAACAAAAAACGTACATAGCAGAAAAGCAGGTAAAAACACAGAAGGAAAATATTTCGCAACTAAAGCAATAATTTTACAAGGGTAAAATAAGATGTAAATCCGGGAAGGAAACGTCCTGTAATAACAAACTATCATGTTAAAAAGGAAGCAATAATTTGTACGTGCGTAGAAATTCTATCCAGCTCTCTTGACTCTCCTTCTTCTTCTTGCTCCTCTTGTTGCTGTTGTTAATATGATAAATCGTCTTGTCTAAACCTTTTATGTAACTTCTTCTTCTTCTCTTAATAATTATTATGCATATACATTGTGCATTGGAATATACATTGAATGACTAGTAATAAAATTACGATCCTTATCAACGATTACTCTTTTCCTATTGCAGGTCCACTCAACAACAGCCAGAGCTCACACACATACATCTTTAACGACAACCTGTCACAGAGCTATTAAAAAATCCTCTCTATGGACCTCATCATGAAGAAGATCAATGAATTGAACCAATCCTCAGAATTTAATTCCCATTAACCCCAACCCACCTCTTCTCAATTTCTGTTGTTCCTATCGAAAGTTTTTTCTCTCTAAAAAAACAAGGTTGAAGACACAATATTTTATATGTGAAAATAAAAAGAGTGTATGGAACAAAACTCTCAACATTATACATATGTATATTCCCTGAGGAATATGAAAATGCAATAACTTCACTTGTGGTTTCAACATATTTAATATTATTCATACATATTTTTCATATATCTCTTACGTATATCAAAAAAAAAAAAGTAAAACTGATTCTCTCAAGCTTTCTCATCAAAGTTCCTGAGAATATTTTCGCTCTCGTTCCATCTCTCAAAAAGATTCACACTAACTTGAGAGCCCTGATTGTGCATGCGTTTCAATTGTTGTTGTCGTCTTATAGTATAGTGGAAGAAAGACCCTGGCTTCCTTGGTTAAACCAAGGAAGCCAAGGTTCAAATACACGCTTTCCAATTCTACACCGCGGGAATTGCTATTATCAGAAGAACAGTAGCAGCAGCGTAGCAGCGTGCATAGCTGCGTATGAAGGATAAATATAACTGTTAATAACGGACAGAGAAAAAAACTTTACAATTATTATTATTATTATGATGACTCTCCTGTGACAACATCAAGCTATTTATTTTCAACTTTATAATATCCAGAAGTCATTAAGAAGATTTGCATACAAAAGTGACGAGTGCTTTTTTTAAATTCATAAAGTGTGTCCCTACCATTGCCCTCTCCACGTCCTTACAAATAAATTCAAGAAACCAATGTCTTCAAAGTTCCCTACTATTAATTTATATAATAAATAATAATTTTTATATTTATTATTGTCTAAGTGAAACCACCGGAACGAACTTGAGTGTCTACGTATATGTGTTCCTTCTATCAAATGTTGTTGTCAAAAGTGATGTGTAATTTATATGTATTTTTTCACCCTCATGATTTCTAACAAATAAAACTCTGATGGAAACTTGAGCTCATCTCACAGTTCCCCTTACTATTCTTATATGACAATATACAAAGAACACAAAAGTGAACTCTGTCTTAAAAAAAATAGCAACAGTCTTTGAAAAAATAAAGACAATGTGAAATTATTATACAATTCCAAGGAATTTTTAACTTCTACTATCAATAATAAAAAAAATTGGCAGAGGATACCATGAAATAAAAATAATACGGGAGAATCAAATGAAGTCAAACGGAATTGGGAGGGCCCAGAGAAGTAAGTTTTTTTGAAATCATTTTTATATATATATTTTTTTAAAGTACCGTTTTTATTGTTCTTCCGTAGTAATTACAATTACTACTTGTAGGGCTACATATAGATAGAGTGTATTGGTAGGGGGTACTAATTAAATGTAGATTTATAGTGTATGTATTTTTATAATGTTCTTATTTATAAAGAACAAGGACAATTAATTTCATGGAGGAGCTTGGAATAATATTATTTTAAACAGGATAAATTAAAGTTTTTATTGTCTGCTACTACATTAACATTACAATCTCATTATTATTATGTGGATATAAAAAACAGCAAATGTATGTGTAATTTGTAGGTTTTTATACAGTATATTCTCTATATAGTGGCTCTCCCGAAGATGGCATTCTCTCTATAGTACAGCATAGACTCAATTCCTCCCCACAGATTTCCCAAGCTTATGGTATGCGCTGGAATGGCAGGTTTATTTGAAAATTCTCTATAATAATGGGAGAATTTTTAAAAATAGTTTGGATTTTAATACCCCTTTTGTCCCTTTTTTGGCCAAAATTCAACTATTTTCAGACGAAAACTGAAAAAATACTGCCATTTATGAAATCAAAGTTAATTTTTGCCGCAAATTAACAGAATTGGGTATAATGTTTGGGTGATGCATTCAGAGTTGGTATGGCCTTAAATCTTAATATAGGGAAAATGCATTGAACGCTATAGTGGCAGAACATCTGGGATCCCTGGGATGCCAATATATATAGAATCTACTGTACATGGTTGCATATAAAACAGGTATATATGTACTTTAATAGGATTTGATACATATCCTGTGTATGTACAATGAATTTACTATATATTTTGTATACTTACGTGGCTGTATTATTTAAAAGTATAAGAGAGAATTTAATGCTTGAGGTCTTCCCAAATGATTCACCTCTTTGAAATTTTTAACACTTTCATTGAAAAGGTAAGCCAAGAACGGCATTTATTCCCGTGGTAAATAACATGTAGAGAAATACCTATCTACTACAAGTAAGTACCATCACAGTTTTTACAGGAGACCTTGTACCCTTTTTTTACCTTATAAATAGTACCATCGGAAAATATAAAATCCTATAAGTTTCTCTGTGAGATTAAATATAAAACAAGGTAATTGTACCAACACGGTTTCTCATATAATAATATAATGACAAAAACATACTCACGTACATAATTTCCTACACAATTCCACGTACATATTTAGATTTAATATCTCTAGGACTTTTATTAGTCTCGTTACTTATAGAATGTAGCTAAATGTGTACGTAATAAAGTAATTTTAAAAAAAAGTAACTTCATGCAATATGATCTTCTCTAAAAAAAATAAAAATTTAATAAAAAAATAGTGTGCATAATATTTGTAAGTGAAATTCCCATTTTTCTCACCAACGTCAAAAAGAATCAGAGAATCAGCGTGTACAGACTCGTCCTGATTTTGACATCCTCTGACACACTCAAACTCACACGTCTCTAGGAGTTTCCTCCTTTGAGCTATGTATTGTACATTTTATATATTTGTAACTTATAGCGTTTTTAACTTATGGTGTTTATTTACAATATTACTTAAATGGAAACTCACTAAAAACCTGTAAAACTCTTAAGGGTTGGGAGATACAACATACACACACATACACGCATGTAGGCATATTTTTGAGGGATGAAAATAGCTGAAAGTTTGTATGTTTATGGAAATGAGGTAAATTGTTCTATGTGTCATTAAATCGTTACAGGAATATAAGCTAAGCTAAGCTGCGTGTATAGACAATTCCTCCATGTGTAATTATATTGTACAGGAAGCGACAAGTTATCTAGACCATAAGCAAATGAAGCATAGTTAAATAATTCATAGGCAATAGGAATAGAGGAGGCTGAGCTTTTTGTCTCATGAGGATCTCCTTCTATTATTGTAACATATTTGGGGATAGGAGCGGAGCCATTATGTTAATTAAGAGCTCTCATATATTTAGCAGAGAGTCTCAGTCAAAGAAATATACAAGGAAGATATTATTGCTCATTCATTCTCATATATATTTCTGTGTGTATCCTCCAATACTCTTATTACTGTCATGTGTATAAGTGATATTGCTTAGGAAATGACGAGACATGTGGCTTGTCAATTTGGTTAGTCCTTGCTTTCTTTTTCAGTGTGTTATTATTGTTACGTTATTACTACGAGATGAGCCTCGTTGGTTGAGCTGTACTTTAAAATATACTTACCTTTAAAAAATAAAACATCTTTTAAAGGATTAACTTTATAGTTTTAAATTAAAAGGATATAGTTTTTTTTTCTAAGCCTTTTTAAATCCCGGCTTTTAAACTATATAGTAAAAAGTTAAGGCTCTTTATAAATAATTATTATTATGCTGAACAAGCCAGGGAAAAAGAACAAGTCCACGTTTACAACCTACTGGCAATATTCTTCAGGGAATTATCGTGCGGGTCGTAATGTACATCATTATCGTAAGTGTATAGATTACAATTTATTTTTTCTCCTTCATCTTATTCAACCATCATTTTATATGTGTAAGCTTAAAGCTAAATACTATAGTTAACTTTTTAAAATATCCATTTAATAGGACAGGAATAACTATTATAGAGTGTTCATTAAAAATTGGAGATTGAAATGGAGATAAAGACCTATTTATTCAGTGCTATGTATATTAAATGCATGGGAAATATTATTACAAGAATTTTTAATAATTTTCCAACCATTACACAATATTTTCATCCCATTAATGAGCTCTATGGAAATGTTTCATTAGTCTTTTAATTTTGTGTAACTTCAACGCCGTTTGTAAAATTATTTCAAATAAACCTGAGCTGTGTTAGTAGATTTTGAGGCTTGGTTCGTCCGATGCAGGTTATATGAAGGAAAGAGCTGCAGATGAGGCTCTAAGGTTAGTAATGGGAAAATGAAAAAAAATATTTTCTATTAAAAGTTCATTGATTTTTCTGACTCATTGCCTGGAATAAATTTTTATTTGTAATAGGATGAATGAAAAATTAGCAAAGCCTTTTTAAAGCTCTCTAACGTGCATGGGTCTTCGTACACTTTTTTAAGTTTCAATGTGTAATTGAGCCGGTTGGATACAAAGCGGATATATAAGTTCGTGATGATAAGAACCTTGTCTATGGCGAAAATCCTTTTAAATTAAGAGGTACACCTTAGACATGCAGACGCAATTTGATCATGTTTCTTTCATGTCCCACTACTATACAAAACCCATAGTTTTGTTCCCCCCATAAAATCTTCAACTCCTGTGTATATACTCAGGGCATAAGAAAATAGTAGAGCCGTTTTGAATTTTCTATATACATAGTAGTAGCGTAGCGTAGCATAGCAAAGCATAGCATAGCAGAGAAAATTATGTGGAGTGAATTTGGTGAGAAAATTTATATATTTTGAATGGCTTGAATTTCCCCTTTGAAATTTAAACATACGCTATAACTCCTGCTTGCTTTTGAAGGGAAAAAAATCCATGCCGGCCGGGCTCCTGATTGTAAGAAGTAAGTAAGTACATGGAATATTGGAGTTTCCATATACTTAAAGAGTAGTACCATAACATAACGTATATGGAAACAGTAAGCTCATCGGCAGTAGTGTGTGTAACTTCTGAGGCAAGCAAATTTACACGCACCTGTTGAATGCCGTTAATGCTTTTGCTCCATGTTTTTTTTTTCTCTCTCTCTCATCCTCCTTCAACTATTTCCCTCCCGTCAACCCTAGAAAGAAACTGTTTTGTGAGCAAAAAATAGTGAGATAATTAAATCTTCTTGTAGGATGAGCAGAGGACAGGTACTACTACTACTACTATAGCAATAGCTAAATGTAAAAGCTCGTTGAAAAATAACATTTTACCTTCCATACAGAAAGACTCACGCTATCCTACATAATGTACATAATTGGATGAGAGAGAGAGAGAGAAAAAAATGAAGAGAGAGAGAGAGAGAGAGGAAGAAATGCATGCAACTTATTATTATTATTATTGTTCGAGTTCGAAAGAGAAGACACTTTATTATGAAAGAGCTTCACGAGTCAATGTGCATTGTAAATCCAGTCCCTTCTATTTTTCCCATACATTCCCTATGCATTACGTACATACTAAAAGTAAGCTACATATTATTCAGTATTACTGAACAAGAAGAAGAAGAAGAAGGGAGAAAATTATGAAATGAGCAAATATTGATCAGCACGATTTATGATGCAGCGTGAAAAAAGCTTTTTCTTTCCCCAATGTACTATTCTCATGATTTCGCATGCCTCATAATGCCTCTCAAGATTATACGTGGATAAAGCCAGAGCTAAACTAACTTTTGGCCATGCACATATGTACATTACATGTGTACATATAGCTATGTACATGTATTTTTAACACATATAGTATAGCAGGCAAGAGGGACGTTCATAATAGCAATTCTTAGTTAGTCATTTCTTTTCACCCAAATAAATAGCATTGCAATAATAGGAAAATAATGTAACTGCAAATTGAATTTTTACATTGGATTTGTAACCTACACAATATATATGTATATAATGTATAAAGTGTATGTATACAAGTTAAAATGTATTCTTGGAAATTTTCGCAATATCCTCAAAAAACTCATTGGCCCCAGCACACGGAATGATAATTAGGTGCTATTTTCCCTGTAATAACAAATAACATACAAATAATGAGGCTGCTGTTAAAGAGAGACAAATATTTATTAGCCAAGTACCTCCCCATCCTCCGTAACTCTTATATCTCCGCGCGTATCTCTTAAACGTAAAGAGATTTGAGTCAAAATCCACACCATCCTATGTATTAAAGCTATAGTATTTCACTATGTGCTGTCTCTGTCTCTCGTCAGTGCTCTCTCATTCCTTAAGGAGATATAAAGAGTTTTGACAAAATCTCAGGTCATTAGCACAAGATCTGACAGTAGTAGTGGATTTTCGAGGATGTGTATGTATTTATATATAGGTACTA
>JAQFXU010005362.1:0-11800 GCA_034693705.1 Spatulosminthurus flaviceps | reverse complement strand
TTTCAACAGTACCTTATATATATCTGTGTGGGCCTTGGTTTTTGAGTAAACAGTTGGCAAAGTTTACATTTAAGTACATATATAAAATACTTTATTTTATCCCCTAACTTCGTAAATTATCCATTTCATGAATTCCAAGTCCCATTTACTATAAGAGGAAAATGATGGGAAGGAAACGATTTTGTAAATGTGTTTGTATGTCTGAGGTCTCCCCCAAGGTTATCTCCTTTCGAGAAAATTTAGTAATGCTAAACATAATTATCCAAAAAAAATGTTGTGGTTATTAATTCCAGTCATTTTCAATTACCAAATTCAATGAATTTACGGCCACATTATTGCAAAATACTAAATCCTCAAAGTAAAATAAATTTAGAAAATGAAAATATAATTTTGACACGATATAAAATGGGTTGACAACTTTTTGGAATTTATGTGCAGGTTTCCGTTTTTTTCACAAGAAAATCTGAAATCACGTGTAATATTTGAGTACATACCTTAATGGTTTGCCCCTTGGTAGGATGAAAGAATGGACCTAATTTAGGTTTGGTTTACTTTTCCTTGTGGTTTCCTTTTTTTTTTATTAATTTTTCCTGAAATTGGAATGTAGAATAACTCCATATGTTACTATTGGTAGTAGCCGTGAAATATGTTCGAAAATTTGAGGGGTCGTGGAATTTGAAGCGTGCATAAATCTTCCACATTTTTCAATTATTTCTCAGGACACATCTATAGGAGGAATAATTTCATGTTAATTGTACGTGTAAGTACTTAATTCTTGATAGATCAAGACCGGAAAGCAATGGTTCACGTTTTAATTCGGATTGCTATATTCCGTCAACAGAATTCAATGTAAAACAATTGACACATTTTGTGTAGGTGAAACATATGGGTAATTAGAGGTAGGGCCGAATGGCGGTTGTAAGGGTAAAAGCCGAATCGACCTTGAATAAACTCTATATACAATTAGAGGTAGGGTTAAATAAATATAAAGACAACAACGTTCGACAACGGGAACATAAAAAGTCAGCTGTAGCAAAACATAATATGACTTAATGGTCAAATAAATGATTTTTGGGAGATCACACATCAACGGCTGTTTCCGGACTTGCGTCCGACCTTTTTTGAATGATTTTTTTTTTAATAATAAGAATTTATTATAATCCTGAGGATTCATGAACATTGGAGTGATGTGTTGAAAAATAATAACACACTTGTGTTTACAAACAGTGTACCGCCTTAAATTTTTCACATAATACGCTGAATGATTTACGATCCAAAAACTGTGTGCTTGCACCTCACTACATGAACTATATAGATTCGTACATTGTAAACCGAGGGACCCAACTATATTGAGACACATTCTATACCTAGTGATACAATTTAAGTGTGCGAAATTCATTGCCATTGAAAATGACACAGTCCACATGCATTTTTTGGGATTTTAGAAACCATTACACTTGTTGTATATTATTAAAACTAACATTCAGGTGTTTCCGTTTGCTACAATCAACGTGACCGCATTATCAACTATAATGCCCAGATGGCATTTTTCACCTATACGTATGTATGTGAGCTCTAGTTTTCCAGAACATATTTGCATACTAAAATAGAATAATTCTAACGTTGCGTTCAGGTGTTTCCATTCGCTACAATCAATGTGACCGCATTATCAACTATAATGCCCAGATGGGTCAAGTTGAGCTGCTTGTCCACGAAGCCCATTGAGCCCATTTGAGTTTTCGTGGGATGGATACTTTTGAGGTACCTGCGGAACCATGGATTTCCTCTCAAGTTTTGCCATGACCAAAGGATTTTCCGGGACATTTCATAGTGTCCTGCGGCTGCATTGACGATGGATTTCAGAAGAACCCAACAAAGCGGTGCAAATATAATGTTTTTTATCTTGTGTGCTACCACGGCCTGGTAGAGATTCATTGTAATTACTAACAGTAGAACTGTCGTTGTAATTGTGTACACTTTTCCCCAATACTGATTGTGCTCGCGCTGGAGAAGCCTCAATACATTGTATTTCCTAGCCATGAGCTCCAGTTTTTTTGAGGATAGGCCCACTACGCTAGCTCGCATCATGCGCCTTAAAAAATTACACAGAAAATACACGTGAATTCCTTTTAAAAGTTCTGTCCATAGTACCATCAAATTATAATCCATAAATATGGACGGAAATTTCATTCAATTTGGGAAGCAAAACTTCATTGTTTTATGCATCATAACCCATTAGGTACATTTTAAGAAAAAAGTATATCTTACGTGAGATGATAGTTCATGACATGGCAGTGGAGGAAAATGATAAAGCCGAACCAAAGATGGCCGAAATATTGAATCACGTAAAAGTAGACTGAAATTGTGCTGAGAAGAATGCCCGGGAAAGCCCGTGTGTCAGCTGAATGAAGCATTCCCGTCAAATGGTAGACCTTCTGGGGTTTCCCTATCATCCTCAGAGTGTAGATTAGCGTGAATACAACCATGGCGATTATAACCCATCGTAGTGATTTTGCGGTTTTCCTTCGTGCTGGACCTCCCTTAACTACCAACTTCTTCTCGCAGAGCTGGATGAGATGGTTGGTGTGGAAACTGTGGGAGGTCCAGTTTCGGGTAGATTCCAGGATATAAAAGAAGCATTCAATCAGAACGATAACAAGAGTTCGGAAGTCGGCCATGTCGCCCACAGAAGCTTTCTCCTCTCGAAAGCCTACCACGTGAATATAGCGCGTAACCATGGTCATCAAGTAGAGAAACATTACGCCAAAATTTAGCCAACAATGCATCTTTTTTACGACTGAAGTCGTTACTTCCAAGCGTTTTGAAGTCGAATTCCATTTCCAAGGTAACACACCAAGAAAGTACCCCAATTTGATAATTTTGAGACACAAATTTGTTTCGCCGCTTAATTTCATGGTTATTCGTCTGCAGTTGGGTCCTACGGCTTGAACTTGCTCTACAAATAAATCAAATGTGGGTTGAAATTTTGAGCAATAATATGCGCTTAGTTTTGATGGGTGTTCAGAAAATGTTGGTGGGCTTAACCACCTGTTCAAACACTGAATACCTGTGAATTTATGGCAGCTTTGGTCTCTTCCCACACATCTTTACAAAGACATAACGTTTCCAATGCCTTGTATAACTAACATAGTCGGTTTCAGGTAGCGTTATAAAAGATTGTCTTTAAGAATGACCTGAAAAAATCCTACCGGTTCTCCCCTTCTCCATAGAATTTTGTGTTTTATATAATGTACCTATTCGATGAATATGTGGAGCAGCTAGTACAAACCTATTCTATAAATACTTTATATCCTTAATTCAGCCTTGCATTGAGGTACTTGGTAGCAACTTTTGTTTGACTTTGCCACGCTCTAACAATGTATAAGGAGACATATGTATAATATGATGGCGTTTTATAACACTTTTGTTTCATAAGCTGCAAACCTAGGAAAATGGTAGTGTTAGGTACTCGCATAGAGTTAGTTCTACTTGTAACACACTATTTTGGTGCCAGGTCATATCACTAGTTCAAATTTGGTCAAATTGGAAATGTCCGAGATGAGGCAATTTGGCACGACTATGGGGTGTTCAGAAAATGTTGGTGTGTTTAACCTGCAATGTAAAAATTTCAAAGGTGATACTTCCGCACTGGACTCAACTGGCTATTCTTTAAAGTATCATTAACCACATTTAACAGACCTAGATAGCACACGAAATAATTATACATGGAATATATAAGATTATATGTCTATGAACAAGAACTAGAAAAAGGACTTAATTGCCTTAACTGGGAATAGTTTGAACAAGTGTTTTAACCAATATTTAGACCAATACTTCCTATAGTTTACTTAATCCCTTATTTACTTAATTAACGGGATTTTAAGCTTTCCTAATGGGCTGAAACAATAGTTTAGCAATTAAGAAGCTTCTAAAGTTTCTATAGCTTCCTCTCACATAGGTTTCAATTTAAACTGAATAGTTTTCCAAGTTTCCACTACGTAAATTTTTAACTCCTTTGAGCTTGACTTTTACCCTTGGATTATACAACGGGAAATAACATTTAAATTCACGAGAAGTTTCCATTAAATAGGGACCGCTTCCTACACTTTAATTACGAGGGATGTTCGGTCAGTTTCAAGCTTGGCCAAGGAAGAGGTGTTCCGAGTACAATAAAATTGAACGCTTCAAAAGCCCTTAATTTAAACGATACTTTACCAAAATTGTAAAGGATGTTTGCCAATCTTTAGAATACACTGGTTGTGTACTGCCACCAGTCCCTGCACTTTACTACTCAATACCTA
Organism: Spatulosminthurus flaviceps; assembly: GCA_034693705.1. Taxonomy (NCBI): domain Eukaryota; kingdom Metazoa; phylum Arthropoda; class Collembola; order Symphypleona; family Sminthuridae; genus Spatulosminthurus; species Spatulosminthurus flaviceps. Next base: position 7,499 of record JAQFXU010005362.1, on the reverse strand, counting down.
TGAATTTATGGCAGCTATGGTCTCTTCCCACACATCTTAACAAAGACATAATGTTTTCGATGCATTGTATAACTCACATTGTCGGTTTCAGGTAGCTTTATAAAAGCTTTTCTTTAAGAATGTCCCGAAAAGGTCCTTCCGGTTCTCCCCTTCTCCCTAGATGTTTTATATAATGTACCTCTTCGATGAATATGCAGATCAGCTAGTACAAACGTATTCTATGAATGCATTGTATCCTTAATTTTGCCTTGTAATGGGGTACTTGGTAGCAACTTTGGTTTGACTTTGCCAGGCTCAAAAAATATATAAATAGAAATATGCATAATACGATGTTCCATAATCCAATAGTTTATAAAGGCAGACCAATAGTACCTCTTAAATTGAATGTTGCGGAGGCGTTTTATAACACTTTTGTTTCATAAGCTGCAAGCAAAATGGTAGTGCTAGGTACTCACTTTAGAGTTCTAGTAGTAATACTTACGGTGAAATATTCAATGCTATACGTAACTCTTTTATGTTAGGATAATTAATATGTAAAGAGGTACTTTCTGACGACAATATCAAGTATGAGGATATTCTAAATTTTGCGTAATTCGAAATTTTCCCCTAAAATTTAAAAAATAATTGAAAATTTTGCTGGTTTTGTTTTTTTCCGTGTTCGGGAGAAAACTGTGTTTTATAGTTTTATTTTATAGAAATGTAGAGGAATATGCATATAATTTCGGATGTGGTATCGAATTGGACGTCCATTGTTCAAAAATGGTATTTCTAGGAATATTTTTAAGTTTCAAGTTTCAGGTTTAAACTTGATTTAAAAGAAACTTAATGCCTCAGTGACTGTGAATAACACCATGTTCGTAAAGAAAAAGAATTCCTGTACTACCAAAATACGTAAATTATGTAAGCATAATAATTAGGGATAAGGATCTTTTGAGATTCTTGGACTTCTTCCGAGGATCAGGGTAGACTTTAAACTTTTATTAGAGATCATTATCACCGTGCTTATTATTATATTGCTCCCTTCTCCCAACTTTCGAGTATGAACTAAAATTGTTCCATAAAAACTGGTCCTATTTGTGTAAATAGATTTTTCTCACCCCCCCCCCCAATAATACGGTTACAAATTTCTTCACATCCTTGAAATATTGGCTGTTGAAAATTAGCGGAAATTAATTTTAATTTAACAATAAGATTTTTTAAAGATTTCCACAAACTGCCTCATTAAAGTTATGTCTTCTACTTTCAGTATAAAACTTTTGCTTCACGTAAACTACTACACTGCTTCCTATAATCAGACCTTATCATTTCCCTTAATCTGGCTGATCATGCAAATTATCTTGGCGGACAATATTTTGTTTATCCACATATGGATAAACATACATATCGACATCGATCTTTATAGGTTTCATTAACTTGCATGAGTCTTTCTCATAAACAATTTAATTATTATACTTTCCTCCATAATACTCAAGGAAATATTATCCTCCATAATGTTTACCTTAGTATCCCCCGTAATATTTTCTCCTAATTTGAGCTACGAGAAAATTAATTAATTTCCTACTCATTATTTATTTAAACATATTCTCCAATAAGGAAGCTGACTTGCCAACAAGTTATTTTCATTTACCCAATGTGAATGAATTGGAGCTCATATTATTATGAAATACCAAATTCTGGAAGTAAAATAAATTTTGAAGGTGCTAATAATTTAAATTTTACTCTAAAATATCGGTTGTCAATTTTTGAAGTTAATGTACAATTGTTGGAAAACTTGACATTATTTTTACAGAATGTTACAAAACAAAATTTGAAATTAAGGTTATAATTTAAGTACGTACCTTAATGGCCTGTTCGTGAAATGAAAGAATGGACCAAATATAGGGATTGATTCACTTATTACTAATATTTCAATGTTGGAATGTTTTTACAAAAGAGTTTTGTGTATTTTTCCTTCTCCCATCCTTCCCGAATGAACTAAAGTTGTTCCATAAAAGTTGGTCTCATGTGTGCAAATCATTTTCTGCTAACTCAACTCCTTCGGACATTAGCTAAGCTACGTATGCTTATATTATATTTGACAGGTACAATAGGACATTCCCGAGTAGGTTTATAACCATTCAGATTCCTTTAATTAACTTTGTTAAAAACTTAAAAATGAAGTGAATTTTGGAGTACCTCTAATTTTGCAGGGTTTTATGTATTATGGACGTTCAAGCCTTTGATTAAAAGCTTATATGTGAATTTAAGAGCTCAAATCCATACTTCATTCATACCGCAGAAAATATGTTCCAGTCTGGGAACGTTGCTAATGAATTTTCTTAATTAATTTCCTTGGGTACACGAGCCATTAATCAATAATTTAAAATAAATTTCCTTCAGAAAGACTTTTTCTTAAATTGTCATTGGCAACACTACACAACACAATTGAGTTATGTACCTTCCCTTCAATACGTAGGAATAAAGTTAATTCTCTATATAGTGGCATTGAAGGGAATGGCGATATCCTGCCACTATATACAGATGCCGCTATAGAAATTACCATTCATTTAACACCCATATACTCAACATAGACGAAATAACGCTGAAAAGCTAATTAACAGACGAATTTTAACCAAAAACAATTCATTTAAGGTTTAAATTTGTTGAAATAGTCTGTAACTTTGGTCTGTTTCATCGAATTAATCATATTTTCCATACACATTAAACTTACAGAATTTAAAACTTCCGTGGAACATCTCAAATCAATTAAAACTAAGCTCAACTATAGATGAAAGTGAAAAGTTACCATTGCATTGGTATTTGAAATATTACATAAAGCATGAGCAGTCCTTTAAAAATCGCAGCAGTATATCGTCGGGTAAAGTCCTAAAGGCACTATATGAAGAAATTGCTTGTATGGGATGCATTTATAAGCAATTTCTGCACATAGCCCCTTTTGGACTTTACGATACACACATCAACGTCCTTTAAACGTAATTACTGACTGCAATGCATTTTCAAGGGATGGTAGGGTGGGTGAACTACGTATTGAATAACGTTTCTTTGGAATGTCACTATGTATGTGCATATACATAAACATGATTCCTTAAACGTATTTATTTCAATGCATTTTCAAGGGATGGTAGGGTGTTCGAACTGCGTATTGAATGACGTTTCTGCGGAATACCACTGAGCTTGTATAACTAGGATCAATCACGACTTTGCTCGATGGTAAGGGAATTCACCAAAATATTTTTTTCTGGTTGGGGGTGCTTGGTGAGGTTTAGGCAAAATAATGAAAAAATTCCTACGTGCGACCCCCGGGTGGGGGAATTTTCACATTTCGAAGTTGACACAGCTATATCTCAGTACTGGATGATCCGAATGACCTGAAATTTGAAACATAAGCTTTCGAGGCAAAATGAGTGGGGGTGTCTAGTCACCCCGCACTGATTACTAAACTACCACTTTACCTATAGGCATCGCTTCTGTTATATGTACGTATATTTTGTAGATTTTTACACATGCACAATGCATAATATCACAAATTTACATGCGTACTAATTTCCCAGAACGTTCTCAGTGCAGTTTGTTTTCAAGCAAGTACAGTAATAATAAAAGTATTAATTTTTTCCATTCTTTGCTACTGTGAGTAATAATATAATAGATTCAGAACATTAATGTTTTCGCTTTACAACATGTAATGTGCAATTACAACGTCTGCCATCATCATCCAGCTTTTGGTTAAAAAGATATGTCTTCAACTACTTCGCTGGGGTGAACGGTGAGGATAAGACACATGATCTTTATGTTATTAACCCAAAAACCACATGGGGGCCAAACTGAACTTCCTTGGCAGACCTTAAAAAATTAAAGTTACTCCAGTGAAAAAGGAGGAAAATCTAAAAACAGAAATTACAAAAAATGATCAGCAGCAACTCACCAATTCTGGAAACCTCAACAGTCATACAATTTTGAGGCTCAACGAGGTCTAACTGTGCATTTAACTGTGGAAAATGTCCCGTTTTATTCTGTAAAATGAACCGAAAATATCAGGCGCAGAATTTGGTTTTCCCCAATAGATAAAATTTATGTTTATGTCATAAAATTTTCAACAAATAAACACTTATAATTATAAATACACTTTTGTGCTTTCGATTTTTATTCATTTTCTGGCCCCTTATTCCCCTCTAACCCTCATTCAATTCTTATCGTCAGATGTACCGAAAATAAAAATAGTTTAAACCTATTTGAAAACGACTTATTTCCCTTTTAATATTAGTTTATATTTAGTTAAGGTAAATTGTTTTCCTTTCTAATTTAAAAACGATCATGCTTGCTGTGCATCCTAACTCAACCTTTGGCTTATAAAGTGAGGTTTATGTTCATGCGTATCATTTCTTTGAGTTGATCAAAGTGTTAAGGGTGCCCCGTGTAAACGTTCTTCAGTTTTTATAAAATTCAAACAATTATTATTCACAATTATAAAGAGCTCTTCAATACCTTTTATATTCAGGTATATTAATCACGGTTGTTACTTTAAAAATATTCGAACCCATAAAGTATATGCAAAACGTAAGACGAGCTATTGCATTTAAAGTGCAGTCGCTCTTTCGAATTTTAACTCGTGAACCGATTTACCTGTTTTATATGCCCTAATCTTAGGATTGCGTAATTTTATCTGATCTGGGGTTGCTACTTTTATTATTTGCAGGATTCCACATTGAATATGCTTCATCTTAAGACTCAGCGAAAGAAGGTTCTCGGTTCACCTGTCGCTGAAGAAGTATTGGTACCCTTGCAAACAGTGGACGCTTATGGCGACAACTACGTAATTGAAGACAGTACATTTGACGAGACCTCAAGTGTGTCGGATGTGGATTCTTCGTTAGAGCGCCATGCGATTCAAGAATTGGAAGAAATCTTGGAACAATCAGGCGTTCGCTTTGTATTGGTAGTCGAAGCTACTCAGCAAGTTCCAGGACGGTTCTTTGAGTCAGATCAACTTTCTAAACAACAAAGTAAAGCAGCCTCTGACACAAACAAAACACAACCAAGACAAGAAAATGTTTATGCATTGGAAATTCTTTTGTTGATTGCAATTCTGTGGTGGGTGATATTGCAACGATGATCTTGAAATCTTATCATAAGTTCTTGATATGGCAAACCTAATGAAATAGAAAAATATTTGATTTTTGATAATACTTGTTAAGCCTTGTTGTATTGGTGGTTGTGTTAATTGTTAAATGTTCTGTACTCATAAAATGCGTTGTTTTTACACTTAAATTCTGTTCACCTACGTGAACATATATATGTGTATGTGTATGGATGGGATAGGATGTGTGGGGTCCAGAGCCCGCTGTATGGAGAAGGAATGTGGGTTGAGGAATGTGGAGTGGGGTTGGAGACAGACGTTGAGAAAACGTTTGTATGGTTGTATGCGAGTGAGCGTGTGTGCACGCTCGTGGGTGGTCGAACCTGCACGGACAGGAAAGTGGAGCGTACGAACTGGACTAGTGTGGCGGAGCGTGAGTGTGTGTATAGTATAGATGCTCGGTGTGTGCGAGCTCAGTTCTCTTCTTACTCTCGGAGCGAGAGATTGTGTAAATTTAGCTCTCCAACAATATTACATTGTCATGTCATATGACATCATTTGATTATTATTTGTGCTAGTGTCATTACCTTATTATTATTTTGTGTGCTTGTGAATATTTAATTTAAGGTTAACTAAAGGCCTATTCTACATATAGTTAAAATAACTATCTACCTAACGACAATTTATTACGTGCATACAAGTCACACCTAGTCTCATCACATTACATGTCATCATTTACACTAACTACAGTCCGCTTATCATCCGCGGCTATTCAAATTCAATTAGTTTTATTAACTTGTAACATTACCTTGTTACATTAACACCTTGCAAACATTATGTCAATCATGTCTACAATAGTCTTCGTACAGGTTTCTGGTAGTTCAAATGCGTGTAAATTCATTTAATGTGTGCTACATTTGGGTATACTACGTTAAACTGATTTGAAATGTTTGTGACTTCGTTCCGGTTTATTAGATTAAAATCTATGTATTTCGTGGTTAGTACAACTTCAGCAATCATTATAAGTATTATTATTACACATCTATTCACATCTTATCATTCAAAATTGCTCCAATCTCAGACAAAATTCCTCAAGTGCATTTTTGGCTGACAACACATTTTGAGTGTTGTAATATTCAGTCTTTCGTTTGTCTGTTGATTGATGAATATTGACTTCTTGTGAACTAGCATGGGAACTACTTGCTTGCGTAAAGTTAATTGCCCGTCACGTCTTTTAAAATTTGTATGAGTAACTAGCTTTTCATGAGCAGCACAATATCTCGAACCACGAAATTAGATATGCGGGTACACAGTACTACGATCTAACTACATCTTTCTGATATTTAAATCACCATCAACAATTTAAATACCCTCGCAGGTATGATGGCAAAGAGTTCAGGCTAGACTAAGGCTCAAATTACTACCTGGCAGTGTAAACAGAACTGTTAATTGTACTCGACTTACTATATACTCATCTTCATAATCATAATGGCGTGAATGTATTTTTTCAAAACTCGTAATTTATTTTTGTACAATGTCATATTATAACGGATATACTGTACTCATAACAAGCTTGAACTGCACCTGGTTAACTTATGAGCTCTGATTGTTTTTTTTAGATTACGTTTATATACATACTTACTAAATGTTAGTTAGATACAACTGACTTTCTATGTATAGATATTGCCCTTTGCATTGGATATGTAGCCATCCATTGTTACTGTTTGTGCATTGGCATTTACATTGTATTAATATCTATATGGACTTCGTGCAACTGTTCCCAAAGATTTATATCCTTATGTTTTGTATTTTAATGCAATATTATATGTAACATGGTAACCCATAGTTGACATGGTGGTCGTGCTAACCCTGGTCGTTATGGTGACCATGGTAACTCATGGGGGACATGGTGACCATAGTAACTCATGGGGGACATGGTGACCATAGTAACTCATGGGGGACATGGTGACCATGGTAACTCATGGGGCACATGGTGACCATGGTAACTCATGGGGGACATGGTGACCATGGTAACTCATGGGGGACATGGTGACCATGGTAACTCAGGGGGGGCACGATAACCCATGGGGGACATGGTGACCATGGTAACTCATGGGGGACACGATAACCCATGTGGGACATGGTAACCCTGTGTACTAAACCTATACTCCAAAGATAGGTGGAGGCTATAACTTTCCTAACACGAAGTAAGTAAACGCCTACTGAATTTTAGGCAGCCTCTATAAATCCATTCATTAACCTGCAAGCCGTTTGCTACGAGGTAGGAAGCTACGTACATACGTCCATTGATTCTAGCGCATAGCCAATTTAATTAAACTCACAATGGGGACCCCCCAAGTGATACACTCGGATTTTCGTGAGGTATATATCATTCGAAAGGTCTCGGCAAGAGCATTTCAACGGT
>JAQFXU010005361.1:0-11801 GCA_034693705.1 Spatulosminthurus flaviceps | reverse complement strand
CCCTCCTCCAGCTACAGACACGACAGGGACAGGGGAGAGAGAGAACACCCTGAGGACAGGGAGAGACGAGGAGGAGGAGGAGGTGGAGGGAGCAAGAAGAGTCCGAAGAAAGGGAATGGAGAGCGGAGCAATGGAGGGAGCAAAAGTAGCAAGGGTGAGAGTCGAAATGAGAGTCCGACGCGGAGCAAGAGTCGAATGGAGAAAAAATCCAAGAAGAAAGAGCCCCCGCCTGCTGCCCCCCCTGCTGGTCTTTGTAAATTACAAGTTATAGGCAAATTGCTCACTCACCCCACTCCCTCCCCCCTCACCCCTCTCAGCCCTCATTCCTCATTTTTCTATTTCCTCCTCTCACTCACTATTGCACTATTAAATATTTATTTGCATTTATTCAAAACAGATCCCCTCAAAATATTCCCCGCTTTTCCCCAAAATTTTCAAATCTGGCTTTTCTATTGCTAAAATCCAAGTCCCATTTTAAGCAAATATTTTTTCAAATGACATTTTCTATGAGAAATCTTCAAATTCCTTTTTAGCAAAGTATTTCAAATATATACGGTTTTTGGGTGAAAATTTTTAAAGCATTTGAAATAGTAACAGGGAAGTTTCGAGGCCCCGTTTTTTGAAAAAATTCTTTAGAGTGACAATTTTTGTGAAAAGCTTAATCTCTGCTCTATTTATACCCCGCACATACACACACAACTCTCCAGCCTCCAACACGCTACAGAAACTTTACATTATTTATGGCACATGAACACCACCTTTCTTTGAAATAATTCTTAGTAGGAGATGTGAAACAATTTTACTGTCAAAATGTATGTACATAGTAATTTTTTCGCACTTGATTCTAGAAGAGCCAAAGTCAAGTCGGAGTCGGAAAGGAAGCATAGCGAAAAAAGAGAGTGAGACGGAGACTGGAAACGTGACGGATGCGAGTGCACCGGACCCAGACACAAGGGAAAAGACATCAGTCGCTTCTTCCACGGGGGAAACCTTCACAATCAGCGTCACCCAGGAAGAGGACACAAAGAAGGAGGAGAATGAAGGCTAAACTGCCCTCTTCTCACGGCCCATTATTCCGGGCTCTGTACTACTGATATGTACATCCACCGAATTAATTCCAAGGCGGACTCGGCCATTGAAAATAATGGCCCCGCGAGTAGAAACATGTGAAAAAATGTATACTTCCCCTAACATTCTAAAGGCTTTCATCAAATCTTTCAAATCTGCTTCCTCTTCTTACCGTGTGCGTAAACGACGACTCAAAGTTCAATATCTCTTATAAACTCATATCTACGTCTATAACTACCAAAATCTTTACCATCCTTTCTCCTCCTTTAAATACAAACTCCATCCAAAAACTCTCCTTTCTAAAAAGTCATCCAGGAAAAAGCGCTTCAAATATTTTCATTCCGACAAAACAAAATCTTTCGTGTAGTTTCCATTTTCTCACAACCACGTACGTCCTCACATTTTTTTCTCTCTTTCACATCCATGGATTTGTAATTTAACTCCAATTCACTAAATCCTCCCCATTTATGTACACCATAATCATTATTCCATTATGAACATTCAATAATTTATTACAGTTGAAAAATCCGAGCGACTTTACAAATAAAATTTTATCGCTTTCAAAATCATCTTCATCCATGAAATTGCACATAATTTACCATCTAAATTATTCATCTTTTACAAAATATTCATTTTCCCTCAAATTTATTGCCAAACATGTTTCATTTAAGTCTCTGAAGAAATTAAGGATCTCATATAAGATTGCATTTTTTTTTCAAGATTGGGTCCTCAAAATAACAGCAAAGATTGACATGAAAAGTAGGGCAAGGGCGTGGGACTCAAAAGATATCCGAGCAGAGTTACACCGATCCGAGTTGCACACACAGACTTCCCTCACATACCCACTAATAGTTTCTCTGTAGCAGCCGTTCTCAATGGACCTCCCATTATTCTGACTTTGGAGTCTTCCACAAAATCTCGTCTCATTCCACAATTTTTGAGTCCCTGGAAATATTCCCACGATAATTATATACGAATATTTACAAATTTCTCAAAAATAATTATTGTCAAGTAACATTTTTTTAATTGGCTCTCTCACCATCCGAGCCCCGGTCAAAGTACGAGTATTTAATGCAGGAAGAGGACTTCCGACAATAAATCCTTTCATTATGAGCATCCGCGTATTTTACCAGCTCAGCAACATCCGGCCGATTCCCTTTAGTACTATTTTGATCTAGAATTTTCAAACGGATTTTACCCCTGTACCACCCAAATATATACTATTGGGGAATCCACCCCAAATTTTCCTTACTAAATTCCTTGAGAAATTATTATAACTCACATGTAAAAACTATTGGGAGCTTGCAAGGCTCCGTTGAGTGACTCTCCCGTGCGTAGTTGGTACAAGTGAAAGATGTATTTCCATTATCAAACCTTGTCCCGGGCCACGTGTACTGAAAGCAGCAGTCACCCGATTCTTCACATGCTAGGGAATTCGTACGGTTCGACTCCGTCCCTGATCCAGTGCTGGGCTCCGTGGTTGCAGGAGGGGGAGTTTCATCAGCCTCTTTAAAATTCCCCAACATATTTATATACATCAACATTGGAAAAGAGCTCATCCAAAATATTTATTACAAATAAAATCCTTTTCTTACGAATAAAATCCATCACATTATGCTCCCCATGAGGATGCAACACTTTCAGCTCGTAAATATTCCCATTCTGGGAGCTCCCGTACGTCCAAGCGCTCAGGTACCAAATGGAGCAGGCTAAAATCCTAAATAATGTCCACCCCATTTTTCCAAATTTTTTTGGCCCACAAATTTCCACTACTAATTTCAGCTTTTTCCACACACAAATAAAAACGCAATAGTAGCAATGTCACAAAATGTACACACAAAATTGGAGGAATAAATTCTAGGGAGATGAAATAAGGCCAAGTTTGTAGATACACACATCAACTAAAAATACAATCGTATCTTCTGCATTTTTCAGCTATCATGTCAAATGGAATTATCATATCTTCCTCAGGCATTCTACTCTAACCCCCAACACTTGCCTACGTTTTTATCACTTATTATCTACGGATAAAAGATAAGCGGCTGACAGTAGGATTAACATATTTTCCTCACGTATCTCTAGATACATCATCAATTTAATTTCCAGCTCTTACACACACACACAATCGGACTTTTAGAGCCTATTGCGTATGTGTAATTATTATTGTACATTTTGCGATTTCCATCATTCAATTCCCATTTATCATGAATCATTGATGAGCCGAGAATTACAACATTAATACAATTCACCATGACATTTCAAATGCAATGAGAAACAAAAAGCTTGTGTCAGGGAACTTACATAGCCTAGCATAGTGGTCAGATCGGAAGGAAAATCAGTATTTGGGATGAACATAGCCCAAGGGCACGTTATGCCAATTTTCACCGAGATTGGACCATTCCTCGTTGTAAGGGCAATGGACGGGGAAATTTAGATTGGAAAGAGAGTTCCAAGCTACGCCATGCATGGATGGATGGGAACGAAAATTTGTATTTTATAGTCTCAACATTACCCAAATACCCGTTTTATCCCTATTTTCAGCATTGGTTGGTCACCATCGGTTAGGTTTAGGTTAGGTTAGGAAAAATTGACCTGGAAAGAGGGTTCGTTGGGACGCCATTGACGGACGGGTCGAAACAAAAATTGCTATCTGGCCTCAATAAAGGCCAAGTACTTGTTATGCCAATTTTCACCAGGTTTCCACCATAGCTTGGTCAAGTTTTGGTCAAGCTTATTATCTTTAGGTTTAGGTTAGGTTAGACAAATTTTTTAACGGAACGAGGGATCGTAGCTACGCCATGGTTGGATTGGATATAAAATTCGTATTTGGGTAAAACGTATAGTTCCAGGCCCTGATAAAACACTTTAAACAGTCTTTATCGCTTTTCCAGGCTTTTGCCGCTTTTCTATTTTGCAAATGTTTTCCTCCCGAGACGGTTGACATTTGACCCTTGGTATTATTTATTTCGGAATCTCCATGTCTCAATTGACCTTGACTTAAAGTTTCGTGGCAAACAAAGCAATTTCATAAACACTCCTATTCTTAAAATTGAGGTGTGTAAGCCATAATATACGAATAATTTTAGATCTTCTCTGCTATGTCGAGCTGGCGAGATTTTAGGAAAACGGAGATGTAAGTTCTTGGCAAAATTTGAATACCTCTTATTTCAGCATTTTTCTCCTCATATTTGTCTCTGAATCTAGCCAAAAAAAGCACCTGAATTGAGGAATAGGTTTTCCATAGGGTACATTTCCAGTCAGGTTATATTAGCTTTAGCTGTATTAGAATGGCTGAAAAGAGTGCTGGTTCGAAGCGACGAAGGGGAAAGACACAGAAGCTGAAACTTTGAGGGAGGCTTTCAACCAAATAAAATCTACTGCGGAAAGAGTTGATACTCCGGCGATTCTGGTCGAGAGAGCACAGGAATTATTATTCCAGGTTGGTTTCATTTATAATATGTTATAGAACTAATTAGCAAACTTATTTTCAACACCAATATTTTATTCAACTAATTATTATTGTACTTAGCAAGTGCACCTGTACGAGAAGCAAAAGGTACGCCATTCAAGGGATGTTTAGTGGCAACGGCCTGTCTCTACATCGCCTGCCGACAAGAGCACACTCTTCGAACATTAAAAGAGATTTGTGAGGCTGCCGAGAAATCCCTAAAAAAGGTTGGAACATGTTTCAAGCAGATTCTTGAGACGCTATAGATATTGAGCTCGATATGATCTAACAGTGGAAGATTTCCTCCATCGATTCTGGGAGAAGTTGGATCTACTATCGATCAAAACCTCTGCGATAGCGATCGCAAATCAAGCTTTTCAATGGAACTTGGCCACAGAACCTATTCCTACTGCTGGTGCGGCCATCTACATGACATCCCAGGTGAGTACACATGTACAAGCATCCCGCTGGGCCCTGTATCTGCTCCACATTAAATTTTCATACTTCATTTCTTCGTGAGTAATTACGTTATTGGCTTTGGTATTTATTCAAGAATGAGTTGAATGATTTTTCATAGGTATCAGACACAAAGAAAAGCCTACAGGACATTGTCAAAGTTGCTGGGCATGCCTCAAATATTCGCAAAGTTTATCAACTATTGCGTCTTAGAGCGGCAGAGCTTTTTCCAACGGGCTTTGAGTTTGCCGTTGAACAGCTCCCATTTTATTAGTTGCCCCACTATACTTGAAGAATAGCAATACACTAATAAAATAGTCATAAGAAACCAAGGATTTTTTCTCCAAATTCATTTCTATACATTTGAATATTCAAAATTCATCTATTTTTATTCACTACCAAAATATTTTGTAGGATTCCCCTCATAAACATTGCTTTTTGTAACTTTCCCTCATTTCTCCCACTCATTCTTCATATACTTTCGCAGGAGAAAGTTTCAAGTATAGAGAAAGGAACTGAATAGAGCAAGGCATCCTTTCCCGGAGCACATGCTCTCAAATTTCCAACTAATAATATAAATAATGCTCAAAGGCTCAGCCAAAGTGAAAGTCCTATGAAATGTACATTTGCGCATCTCATTCTTTCCTCCTTGTATTCCACTCCATTGAGTTGCCCTATATATGCTTCCACTCCTATCCCACACTTGTTCAACACATCACACAATTCCCACTCTAATCTTTACTCACATATAGGCCCATGGATTTATCATTACCTCAAAGACATTTTTTAAACTGGTAAAATCAAGAGAATTACAAGCATGACATACTCTCAAGATTGACAGACACCACAAATTCACTTGCACATTTAACACCCAAAATATGGAACAATATCGAGGACGGAAAAAAATCTGTTGCTTGGACTCAGGAGCCTGGACTTGGTTCATAGGATGGTATCAAGTTGTAAGGGATTTTTTATAATGACAATAAGACAATAATCCTACAATTAATCTCCCTCTACTTTTACCTTCATTTCTTCTCGTATCTTCCCTTAACAACGTCTATCTATTTAAGTTGAACTTTTTAAATATTTCCAAGGTTGATCTTATAATAATTGAAAATACAATTTTTTTTACTCTTCAAGGTTGGATCCCTCATTCCAATCATATTATTGGGAATGCTGCTGGACCAGTACATGGCAGATTATCACCTCTTCCTCACTGCGAACATGGCTGTTCCCGGTAGTAACAAGTTAATTACCGAGGGATATTGCAAAAATCGTATGTTTTTCTTACACAACTTTTTTAACATATTTCCTATTGTTTCTTACAAAAATAATTACTACTACGAAAACTCCAATTTTAATTCAACTCATATGGTCCCGGGTTTGTTTTTATAGTGACCTTAGTCACAGTCATTGCTACCCTCCAACTCATCCTCATGATGTTAAATTTCATTATGGGATTTTTCCTCCTTTGGGGATACTACAACGTAAGCCAAAACCATTACAAAATCCTAATAAAATCATTTAAGAGTTAAAACTTTACACGCACCGGTTGGGACAATTAATTAATTTGCACGGTTCCATGTGTTTTCAATAATGCATTTACATATGCATAATTATTAAAATAACCTATTTTTTTGATGGGTAAAAATATTATTGATTTTTATTTTTATAGCGAAGTCCGGATCAAATCCAAGTCTGGACGGACTTCACAGTCATTTTCGTGGTGGTGTGGGAACTCATCTCCCTCGCCCAGTACAGTGTCAACACGTGTGGGTCCGGAGAGGTGACAGTGCAGTTTCTGGGCTTGGTCATCAGCGTCGCTATTCAAGGGTTCTCCGTCTGGGTCGTTACTATTTTTAAGAAGGAATTAATTCTCATCACTGATGAGCCCTTGCTCCGGATCCCCGTCAAGATTTAATTTCCATCAGAATCTACATATGTACCTTTGTATCTCTACCAATCACCTCTTTACCCTTCTTATACATGTCATAGATTTTATTATGTACATACAATATGAAAGTATACGTAAGACAATCTAATGTGCTACTCCTACGTTCTTCAGACAAATTTACATATACACATCAACTCTCCATCCTCGCCCTCTTTCCTCTTCCTTATTGGATCCTATGGATTTACATGCAATCAAAATACTCCATTTTTTAGTTTCTTTCACAATTCCATGGAATGTAATTAATTGATTTCCAATTATTCATAATATCATACCATGACTACACATTAATTAACACTTTACATTAATAAATACATATATCTTTGAATCGTATCTGCACAATGATCATTGGATTTTACACTACACTGCTGTTTTTTTTTTGCCAAGTGTCATTTAAGCATAAATGAATCTAATGCTAGCCCCATCCGAGCAATAGCTACTGCCATTGCTATTACTGGTAATCTCATGAGCTTATTTGGGGCCGGGCTCTGATTAGGATTAGGAGGAGTAGTGGGCGCATCAAAAAATTTCTCGTTCTGGATCGACAGAATGGCATTGTTACACCAGTCCGTGGTGCACAAGCAGGCCACGTCGTACAATTTACTTAGATCATTCTCGTTGAGCGTGTATCTTCCTTTAGGCTTAGTCAAAGTACAATCCCCCGGCGTCACGTTATAGAATTTTTTGAGGTCAGCCAAATCATCGGCGGAAACCCCAGCTCGAATCCCAAGGAATCCTTTCTTCTCATTCTTGTATGTAGCGTTTACTATAACTGCAATGCATGCCGGCGGGTTCCTTTGTTTGCCTGTATAATAGTAAAATATAATAAATGCAAACATTTCTAAGAGTAAGTGCATTTCACTAGAAATCATATTTTCATAAAGGACTACATTTTGGAAGATAACAAACAAATTATAATAATTATTGTGCTCAAGTAAGCACACAATCTCTTGTCAAACTCCCATCGAATTTTTGGGGTGAGGTGCGTATGACTATACGCCCAATTTTTGGCCAATCCAATGTGACAAAAAGTTTCACAAAGAAAATTGACCCCTGGGCCGGGGCAAAAAATATTAGCCTGAGTCTCCCCCCTGAGCATTTGATATTTTTGTGCTCTTCTTTCTTACTTGAGCAAGACTTATCCGGGGCATTTCCACAAGTACAAGTTTCCTCTCCGTTTCCCAACGCGCATTTGTAGCATTCTAGACCTGTGCTTGGGAAAAAATCAAATGTTTAATCAACTCCTCGCATTTTTCCGTTAAAAACTTTGAATTCGCGAATGAAACTTGACAAAATTATCTATACAAAACCGCTTCACTTCGCATTAGCATAAATGCTTGGTTGTTTTTTAATAACTAACCCAGTACGGATGGAAATGTTCCAAAGATGGTCGTAACGAAAATCGTGATGATGATTAGCAACATTTTTCTTTTCAATAACGACATCAACGTAATAATGTTGCTCCACCCAACCTAAAATCTTTCGTCTGATAAAAAGCTATGACGGAACAATAACATTAAGGACTCTGACAAAACCCCAAAACTATAATCTTATTAACTAAAGGCTTCAAGGTGTTCGTGATGATGACAATAATAATAATGGTTAGTCGTACATATGTACACTACATGTTGTAAAGCGTAAAAAGCAACGTCCTCATTCAACTGGATATTTTTCCCTGAAAGTAGTTGTTGTTGTAAAGAATAATTTATTGTAAACAAAAGTTGTTGTTGAGGCAAACAAATTAATACAATACGAAGCAAAATATGAATAATCATAATATTTTTATTACAAAATCCGATTTCATAATGAAAACTTAGTTTGAAACAAGAAAATCCTAAATTGAAAAAATTTATATTTTTATAATTTCTTTGCATTATTCCAAAAATTGTCACTGTCATAATCACTTTTCGTAAAGCGCGCGATTTAGTTAAAATATAGAAATACTCTTTGAGGATATATAGCCCTCCTGGAGGTCCCACCGCCAAATTTTCCAAGGACGTTCATAATATATTTTGCTGAAACGATTTTTATGTAAATTATTTTCAAATTCCCTTGAATCGCCGGAACACCTTTAAAAAAATGCCTAATGTTATTTAAAGGGTGACTATGTAGAAACGAAGTACCCAAATTTCTTGCAAACATTGATTCTGCCCCAAAGTGTGAGGACTTGAAGACTACAAAAATTCAGATGAATGTATCTTTTTCTCGCATCGACTTTAAGCCCTACTGATCTACCAAGTATCCTTTGATCCATCAGAATCTGTTTTCTCTTCGGTTAAAACAAAATGTTTACCCCGCTGCCAAAAGGTACATAAGAAGTGTGGGAGATGCCCATAGAAAACACTAATAATCGGAATTGAAACTGATGTAGCAGATGACCAAATGTGATGACTTTTATTGAATTTCTACGCTATAGTTACGGCTGAGTGCGAAACCCATTATTGTAGCCAATAATACCAGTAAGAAGGAAGTTTCTCCCTTGGCTTGGGAAGAATGATCGATAATGTCGGATTTATTGTAGAATGTTACGTTGGGGACGGACAAAGCTCCACCATTGCACCAGTCCGTATCGCAGATACAGCCCACCCCATACGTGTACTCCAGACCGATTTGATATTTTATCGTCAGACTCTTCTTTGGTGGTCCCATCACACAGGCCGAGTTAACTTCATAGGAACCCTCGAATGGCTTAATATTTTCTCTTATAAGTCCATTCCGAACTCCAACCACTCCCGATTTTCCCGTTTTTATCACCTTCACCGTCGCGTGCGCTGCAAAGCATACCAATGGACTTCCTCTCTGCTCATCTCCTATTCAAATCAAATATATACAAAATTAATCCTATATTTTCCCTCAAATCATTTCAAAGCAATCGACTGTTCCTAGAAATATCTCTTCCACTAATTCCATTGAAATGTATCCTCCTTATAGCAGCTACCACAATACTCCCAAGTATTTTAAGTCATTATTTTAAAATTTTACTTGCACATTTCTTTCCCTCCTCAAATTTATTTCCACACTTGCAGGTCTCTTTTCCATTTCCAATCGAGCAAATGTAGCATTCCAAACCTTTTAAACAAATACTACTCAAGATCAAGCCACGTAATATTTGTCGTTATTGTAATGTAAAATCCTGGTTGAAAAATGTCCTTATGCAGTCATATATCAGCTACATATTTATAACAAAAAGGTGAAAAATAAAAAATTCATTTAACTTACCCAATATTAATTGTGGGAATGATCCGATGACCATGAACGCGAAAATAGTTGTACGGAAAATACATTTCAACATTGCCCACACCCACCAAACAATACACCTCATCAGAATGACTAAGGAAGCCCCAAAAATAAGTAAAGGCAAAGTTTCTAATAATTTCTAGAGCATAAACTAAAAAACTAAATGAATTTCATTTTTCTCGAGGCCTACGCTTTTACTTAGTCCCTGCGGAAATAAACTAATAATTATTTAACCTAATGATTTTAAATGATATTTTTAGCATTTTTCTTCTACTATACTTTTCAGTCTTACATATATATAATATTATTATTTTGGTAAAAAATCGTTTTTCGTACTATTTTTCTTATATCGCACGAATCAAAAACTGGAAGCTATTTCTACAACGGACTGCGACGTGGCCGTATTTTGAAGGATCATTTCGTTGGCTATACCCTAGCCAACAAATCTTGAAGATCAATTTAATATAACCCGAATTAAAGGCAGCATCTCACATATTAGATTCTCTCAGAAAAATTTTCCGCCCAATTCCGCTTCAAATTACCATACTTTAAGGTAATTGATTGGCTTAGGAAGACCCACTTACATCATTTAATTGCTCAAATTTTGTAACTCCAAAGTAGCCTTCAAGTCTAGTAAATTTTAACATATGAGCTTTTATTTACCTTTTCTTTCTTATATCGTTTACATTCCTGTCACGTCTATTGTGCTGACACAAAATATCTACGACTTTGCGGAATGCATACCAATCCTGAGTATAGTGCGTAAAATATGCGATAAATCCTCACACCCCATTCAAGAGTAGCAAAGACGTACTTCACTTTTCTGAGAGCATCTCATTAAAATGTGCATATTAATGATTTGACTTAATTCCATTTTTGAGAGCTCCAAAGTAGTACAAGAACCTAATATTTACAACGTGCTTTCCAGCATTTCCTTCCTATGAATTCCTCCACTTCAGTATCCATTTTGCCTCAAATTTCAAGTGCATATTTCCCCTTAAGGTGCCCCAAAATCCCATGATGTTTACGTCCCGACCCAAATATTATTATGTACATGTGTCAAAATTACGCACTACATTGACATGGTTCGAGATGAAAGGAAAATTTGATGGGAATTGAGAGCACCAAAGGAGACGGAAAAAACTGATAAGGGAAATAATCTAACACTGAATAAACCTCTCCTTGATCATCAATTTCCACATGTACTTATATATCTATGGCTCCTTTACTCTCACATGTATAACTCCTCCATGAATATAGATATGCTCATTGCACCTGCCAATGATAAAATTATCTAAAAACTTGAATAGGAGACTGGAACCTAGCCTAATGTGGCCCAGATGTGCTCCTCTCGATGATCTACTGGAATAGTTTCATTTGACAAAAAAGATAATATTATTAGGTTTTTTCCAGATAAGAAACTTGGCTAATTCAAATCAATCATCTTCAACTATGGCAAATCTTCATATAAATTCCCATTCAAAAAAATTCATACTTCACTCACCAGCCAGGATTTTCGTGGTTGGGACGATAAACAACAAATTTTTATTCTGCATTTTTATCCCCATTTTCAAAAATCCCCCTCAAAATGGTCAACTTCTTCAGCAGCCAAACTGTCTTGACAGTGGATGAGTAAGTATT
>JAQFXU010005360.1:0-11803 GCA_034693705.1 Spatulosminthurus flaviceps | reverse complement strand
CTTTCTGGGGCCATCATTGTAAACTCGCTTGGCGGTCATATGTCTGAGCGGTCAGGGGAAAAACCCAGTGGGAAAAAGCCCCTTTCCTTTAATACTAACTAGAAGCCACTCCGGGATTCGAACCCGAGACTCAGACGACACTCGTAAACGAGCACTTAGCCACTCTGCTATAAGTCGCCAACTGACCTGGGGAATAAAAAATGCCAATGATCGTGTCGTGGCCAAGCTACGAGAGACCAAGAACACATCTCTCAAACCGTAAAAATTTTGTCAAAATCGGTTAACCAGATTTCGAGTAATTTTGTTTTATATGAAAAAAAAAACGAAAATCTCCGATAACTCCCGTATTATGCCGGTAACCGTCCTGCAACCACCACCAATGTGTAAATCTTGTTCAGTATTACAAACACGAGCACTTTTACTCACTCATATGTGTCATTTATTTACATCCATCTACTAATTATAATGCTTCCATGTTCTGTGACCTTGATTATTGAATTTGACGTGGGTCGCCTAAAGCTGGTTTCGCATAAGTTATTTCTCAGCGATTCGCTGAGCGACGAGACTTTAAAAAAAACAAGTACATGCGCTTGCATGACAAATCTGGATGAAAATATTTGAAGAAAATTACTAATAAAAAACTATAAATAAATAAATGGTATACTCCGATTCATACCCGTGGGTCTAACAGAGTTGTCAACCATCTTAACCCTTTATTCGTTAATTCGTATTTACAAAGTTTCAATGATTGACCCTATCTATGAGTAACTCCGGCTTTCTGGGGCCATCATTGTAAACTAGCTTGGCGGTCATATGTCTGTTAGCCAATTATGAGAGTGAATGATAAATGCGACAGGGATTTCGAAACGAAGTCGCTTAGCGACTGCGACTAATTTGGGCTATGCGAAACCAGCTTAGTAATTGCCTCTCTCTCCTTTGCATTATTCTTTCTCAAGTATTTTTAGAATTTGTCAAATCGTTCAGTAAGTATAAGTAGTATTAATAATAATTTATTTTACAATAATTTTATTACTCTAAATTCATTAAATTAACAATCCTGTCTATGAGTCAATAATAAATTGAATGTTTCCAAGTCCAAATTCCTAATAATGACACATGAGATATATGACATGTATATATTACGTGCAGTGTAAGCCACATACATAACTACATATACTACACATATCTTACTAGTTAGTGGACAATGTAGTTCCATGTACTCAAGTAATTATTTTCAAAAACAACAATAAAATTTAATTCTCACTCCCTCAATCTTCGAAACATGTATGCATCCATGTTTAACCTTAATATATCTCTTACTCTCTTACCCCTTTTTACAGATATTTATTATAGCAAATAAGCTTTAAAATGTCCGTAAGAGACAATAAAAAATAAAATACTGGAGCGCGTTTACTAGTTAACCTGCACGAGGCAGAAAACTTTAGAAGCAACAAACAATAATCAAGTACGAACAAACTTTTATTCCGCAGTGCTATACATAGTGCTTCGTTACTTTAAATACTTAATGGTTGCATTGTTAATTACAACTTTGATCAACGTTACTTATTACTCACATAATTCCCATACATTAGATAGTTCTTCCTCGTGCTATACAGAAAATTCTCACCCTCACCAATGAAATACTTTTTTAGCAATGCTTATAAGCTTTACGTACCTTTTGCAGCCTGCCTATATGCTCCTAATGCTAATAAATATTTTAAATGAAAATTACCAGTGGCCAATGCCAGTGGACTTTTCCTCTTTCATCTACATTAGGTACGTCGCATTTACTCTGTACATATAGTTTTACATCAACTACGTGCTGTGCACATGTTACTTTAATACCATTGTACGTACATATATGAGCTTAAACATGGGAATTGAAAGCTTTAGTTAAAAACTAATGTAGGAGTACTTAAACAAGTTTGTAATTTTTTAGTCTATATGCTTAAGTATTGCCCTTTGCCAATTATTATTGCATTCTCATCGCAAATCCCCCAGCTCCACATCCATATAGGCTCCGCACATATAGTAAGTAGTACATTGCACTGCGATAGCACACGCATCGGAAAAGGAAATCAAGCAATAACTATGGCAACAGGATACATTCTTGAGCGTTGAATTTAATGAGCTTGCATAATAACATACGAGCTTACATAAAATGTAGACAATTTCGCGAGAAGGTCAAACGAGGAGTGAGGGATTATGTATTACACATCCCTTCTCGCTCTGCACTACTGCAAAAACTAAAGCATCTAACTAAACTCTTATTATTTACTCCTTGCCTTGCTACTTCCCATAGACTCAGCTTGCTCATTCAATCCTTTCATTTCATTTTGTATCTATAGCGATATTATTCTATATTCCCTCTGCAAAACTGGGAAAGTTTACAAACAAGACAATTTGTGGGAAATTTGATAGCAATAAAATAACTATTAATAATTATACACTATGAGACTCACTGTGCTGTTGTGTGAGCGGACAATAAACTTTTACACATCCATTCTCTCCATGAGTTGTACATATTTCATTAGAAGTTATTTACAAAACTTTAACAATACACAATATGAATAGTAAGTTTTATAACTCGACGTCGACGTCAGCCCCAGCTCACTGCAATAATAATAAAATTATTCAAGAAGAAAAAGGCTACAATAAAATAATGTTAGTAAAAAGATAAAACAGTTATTTACACTTCATATTTTAATATTATATACTCTGATTTTGAGGGGAGTTGTTGTTTGAGAGGATGTGGTATTTTAGGGCGCTTAGCTGTCGTACGTGCAGGGAAGATCTGAGGCCCAGTCGGATTTACAAGATACATTTCCTTAAAAGTGAGGTAAGTTCAATAAGCCAATAGTAATTATATGTATTATCGTTTAACCCTTTCTGCTCGCCATTCAATATATTAGGTAATCTGTTATGTGTTAAACTTACAGGAGGATTTTCATGCGTGAATAATAATTTTCCTTTGAAGGATTGAAAAGTTGAAAAAAATATTATTGCTTTTTATTTATTTTTGTTTGTACATATAGTGGGAAGAATTCGCGGATCCCCCAAGTGTCTCTTGGCTTTACTTAACATGGCGAGGATTATACTTGCTCTACTGCGTCAGCGCCGTGACTGTGTCAGTCTCCTTTTATGGACAGCCTGAAATCTGGCCAATTTACTTAACCAACTGGAGTCTCACTTTTCAGCTCATCTATTCTCTCCTCTTCTTCGTCAATCTCCTCGCCTTTAAAATCTCAGGGATGGAAGAACGGAAGCGGATTCTGGAGAATCAAGGAATCCGAAGCCAAGCGCCGCCCGCAAGCACTTACACTACTTTTCAGTTTGAGAATGACCATAATAATTCATCACAGCTGCCTCATCAAATATCACTTCAAAATCATGACACTGTCCTGTCTCCAGGGACCCTACCCAATGAGGAACATTTGTATTTAATGAATAACAAGCTGGAGTCAGTCATTTGGATATTGGGAGCTGTGGCAGGGACCTTACCTTACTTTGTAACTGCGGGCTATTGGGCTGTCATATATCCGAGTGAGGCTGCCAAGAGCTCTTCTGTCCTTGCAGTCACCATTGTCAATCACGGAATAAACGCCGTTTTCGCCTTTTTTGACACCATCATAAATGCCGTCCCTGTCAGAGTCACACATATTGTTTATTTACTCGCCTTTGGAGCCACTTACGGTGTATTTAGGTAAGTACATACAAAAAATCACATTTTAAAGTCATCATAAAAAATATGACATGGGGGGAGTAATAATCTTCAATATCTTTTACACTCTCTTTTTTCCAGTTGGTTGTACGACGTCGCGGGAGGAACCTACAGGTCACCCGAAGCTCCGTATATTTATCCGGTCTTGAACTGGCATGAGAAGCCTGGAGAAGCTCTCATCGCCGTTATTTTCTCCCTCCCAGTATTTGTATTGCTCTACTACGTGCAGTGGCTTCTCTACATTATCAGATTAAAACTTGCAAGGTCGGATGCCTGGAGAATGTACCGGGAAAGCTGGAATTAAAATTTTATTTGTTAAAATATACAGATGGGCAATTGATGATCGGAGTGTTTAAAAAATATTCTGGATTATACATGAAAAGTTGTACTGTAAACGACATTATTTCAAAATCCAAAATCCGATATGTACAGAAAGGAAATGTGTAGTGTACACGTATTTACGCATCCATGCTTTCTATTACTTGATAAAAAAAACATCAATACATGTCCTTGAACTCTACACAAAAATTTTCGTGCTTGCTCCACTGCCTCATAATTGTCATAAATCTAGGTCGGGCTTATTGTTTGCAAAATTATTTTTATTTTATCACGGGCGGTGGTATAAAGCTGTTCTATTTGAATGAGTACTTTACCTATAAAAAATTGACTCAACTTTCTAAAATCTCTTTTATGGTTCTAAAAGTCTACAAAATTGTCATTTTCTCGAAACCTCCTTGCATAAGAATGTGTGTATAGGGATAGTCAATTGGATTGCAGGCATGGCATAATTCATGGAAGTAAATTGACCCTAAAACAATAATATTTGTAATAATTAGTGTTAGGGGCAATTTAATTTTAATACACATAAAGGGCGCTTTAACTCGCAACAAGGACGGACTTATACATGGCTTTGATGTCATACTTGCTACAACACGCAGCGAGGCATTAAAATAATATGAGCATATGTGGCTCAAGAAAGAAAACATTTCTGCGTTCAAAGTGCATTTTCTAGTGTTATACTTATTTGTCTATACCTGTACTTCCATTTGAAGGAACATTGCATATGTAAATAAGGCAGAGGACAATGTGGGTATAGTTTCACTTCCACTCTATACATATTACCGATATTTGCCAAAACAGGTTATTTCATTTATTGTTCTGCTAGAGCCTCTTACAATCACACTTTAGCATTCTGAGGGATTCAAGCTCTTTATGAATGCATCGTTTAATAAACTTGGAATTTGAAATACAGGAATAATAATTGTCAACTATTGTCAACCTGAACAACGAAGCTATAGCAACTAACTACCTGACAATCAGCACCTGTCATGAAGCATCTCTGTACTAATCTATATCTGAGGCATCACACAATGCTAATAGATAATATCATCCTACCTTTTCATAGACTATGGTAATCATCTTCACATTAAGTACGAATCTTCTCGAAGTTGTGTTTTAAATATACTAGCCTTTACTAACATGCGATGGTGGTGTAATGGTGAGCATAGTTGCCTTCCAAGCAGTTGATCCGAGTTCGATTCTCGGCCATCGCATTTAAATTTTGTTTTGGCTTTTTTTAAAATTTTCTTGCGATGGGATATCTATAGTAACTACGTATGCCTTTACACAGAAACTGTTTAAACAACTGACTTTTTTAGGGTAATGGGCGGAAGCCTACAAGGCCCTAAATAAATAAATACAAAAACCAAATAGTAGCTAAGTATACGTATGCTTATTACGTACTACCAAGATTATGGCACTTTAGGCTAAACGTCATAGAAATTCATGACTTTGAAAGGAACATGCTTCAGACACATTAAGTTTAGGGCTTTTGATGAAAGATAGGACAGGTTATAAATAAACGCACTTCAAGGAAACGTTAGTGGGACAAATAAAACAGATGCACATAAAATGTACATACTTATTATGTTGCCTACTATGTAATATAACTAATAGAGACGGTGTGATAGAAAATATGAATAAATATTATTATTGCTCCAAAAGTCTAACTAAATGGATGCTGGGAGATTTAGATAAGCAATAGATCCTTTAATACAAATTTGTTTGAAAGACGTGAGTAATGTGAGTATAGGTAAATCATGAGGGCGGGATAATTTCCACTGATATTAAATCTGAGGAAGCGGGTGCTTTGACTAATAATAATTATTTATTTATATATTTAACATTGTTGGCCGTACATGTTAGCATATTCATCACGTTTTCTTTGTTTACCCACTCAATCCTTCCCAGAATACGATAAAGACGCGAAACCGCTCGCATAAACAAGTACCGAATGTTACTGCTTTACTGATGTCTCACCCATGGTTTGTCCGTATCCAAGTTTAGATTTATTTACATGAGAAGAACGTTTTTTTTTACATAAACGTTGAGAACACAACAGATGCGTTAAAACGTGACGACTCATAATCAGAAAGATGAAAGATCCATAGATTATATAGACGCAGTGCCTTACAGCTCTAAGTCAGTATTTCGAGGACATCCAATTCAAAATGACCTTTTCCCTTTTCAATTGCTCCAACTAAAAATGTTTTAAAAACAAAAATATTTGTACAGGGATTTCACAAAGAGTGAGTTTTAAGTAAGGATGCTGCCGAAGGAGGAGATATTTTTTCATTATCGAATATTCTTTCATTTTTTGTATTATTTAGGCTTGTCACCATACAGGGTGAAACCAGTGGGAAAAGTCGATTCCTATTATACCTTGATAAGTTCTGGTTTCCAAAAGGTAAGATTCTTTTTTAATCTCAATTCTGAATGAAGTGAAAGAAAACCCAACAACAGAGTGTCATAGCGTCATTAACTTTATTAAAAATAATGGCTCATCCAGACTGTGTAGGTTAAATATCCTTAATTTTTATTTCAGGGGAGAGTTTTTATAGACGAGCATTGAGCGAGAAAACATTCTTGAAACTATAACGCTATATGCAAAATTTTTATATGGTTTGCAGGCATTTTGTGGCATCTTCCACCTCACCCTCTGTCTCACATCACTTACAATGCTGCGGGGCAGTTTGGAACAGCCACTCCACCCCGACCCTATGAGGCCTTTTCATTTTGCCAGGGCAGTTTCATTCACGGTCTACGTATTTACCTTCTTCTACTCCATTTGGTTCCGGAAGGATAAATTCAGTTATCTACTTAGCCTCGACTTCGTTTCCAAAAGAATAGGGAAGGTAACATGTGAATGGGGAAGGTTCCGAATTGCTACGGTCATCTCGATCATTTCTCTCATTGCCATTTTCTTCGCCCCCTTTACCATGCTGGGGGAGGACTATTTTCCCAGCACCAGCCCAATTTGGGATTTTGAGAAGAGCTTTCCCATTTACGGGGGCCTCGTCGCCAGGAACCTATTTCTTCAGGAGAGCTCCTCCCCCCTGACAAACAAGGACCTCACCCTGGCAATGACCGTTCTCATCCTCGTCCATGGTTTTTTCCACGTCTACTTGATCGTCGTCATTCATTTCGCGGACTGCTCTGCAATGGTGGGCGCGATAGTTTTGCGACACATGGCCAAGGATTTTTTTCAACAGCTAAATTACACGGCTAAATCTATGTGGTCGGAGAGACTTAAACAAACTTATGGGGAGATCAAGGAGATTATTGATTATATTAATTCCAGCACGGGCCCCATCGTCGTTTGTATGTCTTTTGTCACGTTACCTTACATTGTGGAGAATATGTCCGTCATGCTGAACCGGAATACAGTGGACTGGCATTTGAAGATCCGCTTCGTCTATTATTTTCTTCATTATTTTACAATTATTTTCATAGCAGCGGATGCGAACCAGATTTTTACCGAGACCAAGTCCATGCTCTTCAGAATAGTTTTCCAAATGGAAAATCGGATTCCTCAGATAGAATTCTACGACGATCCTGTTGTAAACCCCAAGGATTTCAGGATGATTCTGGGATCTGCTACGGAAATCATTCCCGCTCATGTTCAAAGTGATCCTCATAACAAATGGCGGCTAATGATTTTATACTTGGAAACCCGAACGTCTTCTTTTAGCTTGAAAGGATGTGGATTCTTTACCATCAGTTATGGATTCTTAGGATCGGTAAGACATTTTTACTATAGAGAATGCTTTTATACAATAAAATTATTAATTAGGGATAGCATTCTTGTAAAATATGACTGTTTTGTTTGTAATTATTTCAGATCGTGGGAATTTTGTTGACGTATTTTTTCGCGGTGGTTCAATTTCCAAACAGCGAAGTTTTGGACTGTGACTGTGGGCCCAAAGATTGTCATTGTTCCATGCATGACGTGTAGACTTTATATAGCACATTATTATTTCAAAATATTTTTTGTAATTTGTGCATTATGATGTGCGTGGCTTCATCTTGTAGTTTAGTTACTTTTACCATATAAAAATATTACAGATATGTAAGTATGTGTGCACAGTAACTATGATTAGAAATAATAATGATAGTTTTGAAAATCTAAATTATAAATTCTAGAGACGGGTCCACGGGTCTTTGTTATACTAATAATAATTGTTTTACACAATGTGTGAGCACACTCTATCAAAAAACCTTAACCTTGCGAGTGATCAATATATACAATGCATATAGGTGCATATACAATACGCGGCAAAACCTGCACTGCGTATGAAAATACGCCAAATGGCTTAAAATTAAAATCAATAATTTACTTACCTATTACTTACAAGGTTACAATACAAGTAGAATAACAATAACAATTAATATGAATGTTACTAAGTACTATACCGGCGAGGGAAATGATTTCATTTCAGGGCTCGTCACTCGTGTGGGACGGTGATCATTTGTTGGATTGAAACTTATATAGTTTCGAGAATTTTGAGAATACTATAATGCAATGCTTGAATCCAAATAATGAATCAGAAAAGGAAATTTGATATTTTCGCCAAATGTCGAAGTGAATCAAAATATTTTTTTAAATGGTTTTTCTAAAATAATTAACCTTTTACCTCCGATGTACCAATATTGCATTATAGCTTTAGCGCCAAGGATTTACGTTTATGCTTACAGTGAATTCTCTTCAATGAAAAAACTTTTTGGCAACCATGAAATCCTGTGGTAAATATTGTTTTCAATTTGTTTTCCAATTTGGAATTTTTCAAAAATCGTAAAAAATTTCATATCTTGCCAATTTTCGGCATCAGGAACTTATATTATTTTTGGGTGTTATAGGCCTCACTATTTAAACGCATGCAAAAGAACAAAGAAACTGGGAACTACGGTTTATCCAAATTCCAAAGTTTCTTTCTCGCGTTTCCCCCAAGTGTATATGGTAACGACAAGATTAAGGCAGGGGGTGTGACCAGATGGCATTACTTTTAGACATCATTAATATCAGTCATTTTCAATTTTGGCCAAAATATGGTTCGATTCTTCGCCGTGGGAACAAAAGGGGGAAATGTTTGGGGTTTGGGGTGGATAGGTTCTCATTCACTCGTAATCTTGCGCTAAAATACTCCTTTTTTCATTATAATCGCTTATTTTTTAAATAAATAATTATTTTATTTCAATAATTTATTCAAGTATTGCATACAATTTTTCAATCAAAAATCATTACTATTTTTTGAAAGCACCGAATTCCGAAAGCAGCGCCTTGCCAGTCAGAGTATAGAGAGTAGCGAAGTTGCAAGTTATTAACTCGCACGTCGCGCAAAGCTCTCAGCCACGCAACGCCACAGGCCACAGCGCAGCGTGTAGGGACTGCCGAGCCGAGCATACTGGAAACTGGAATGGAAATCTGGAAAAACACTGGAATTTGGCGAGGGGATTGAGATTGAGGGGACAACTACAAGGAGAGGACCGACACGAGCGAGTAGCCAGTTTAGCAAGTCAATGTTCTTAACTTTTCCTTACGTGCCTGCCTGTTGGTGCTGTTGCTGTTCTTGCGTACCCCTGACCCCTACTTTACCCTATGAGCGCCTTTAAAACTTATTTAGTTCTTAACTCACAGAAGAGGAGGTCAAAGAAGTGAGAAGGCTTTGATAATTTCCGGATTATTCATTCACTTAATATCTCGATTATCTATTCCTTTCTCGATTGACTGATGTTTCAACTTCAGGTCATGGCGTCTTGGTCTCAAATTGAGAGTCTCAATTGTCTAGCACTTTCATGAAAATACCACGATACTCATCATCGCCAATATCGCCATTGTGGCTTTTTCGCTTTTTGTGTGTTGGGGTTGCGGCCTTTTGTAACATTGTGACTAAAAAACGAGTTGCCGTATTAGCATCAAATCCCTCAACCGACAAGCACAATGCAGAGGTCAATCCTTATTAATTCATCAACTACCATTTCGGCAAAAATCAATAAAGGAGATGAACCCCAGGAAACCACGCTTTCGAGTCTATTACCCAGATTGGGAAACGAAATGGACCGAATACGAAAGTCATCCCGATATGTAAAACATCAGGATCAAACATTGAAGCGGTAACACATACTCAATACTATATAATTTTACTGGAGTTCCGATATGAAATAAAAATATACACATATGAGTGAGTGTGAGCTATTGAGTGTCCATTTCATATTCTCCTAATTTCTTGCACATTTAGACAAACGCCCTGCGAAAACGATCAAGTTTTCAATATTTTGTCGGAGGCACTGCACAAGCGGAATATCAAGTTCCTGGAACTATTTCGCTATGCAACATGTTTCGACTACTTTTTGCTGTTAGTCGGAATCATCTGTACTCTTTGTTCAGCTTTATGTTACGTGGGGACAATTCAATCGTAAGTCGTATCTCTTTTCTTGACGTCAGTTGACGTGATTAAGTTAGATTAGTGATATTATTATGAAAGATCCTTTAATAGTAAATACTTGCTTTGTACATTAAAATTCATTTGTACGAAAGGTGATGATGATCGCATTATGATGCACTGTCAAATTAACTGTTTGCAGATTTGCTTTATTCTACAATTTTTTGCAAAATGGAACCATTGGAACTGCTACCCTGGAACCCTGCTTATCAATAAGGTGAAAATCTTTCCAACCACTTAGCAAATCTGATTTAACAATAATAAGGGATAGCCATGACCATGTAGGTTGGGGCGATGGGCATGACGCATGGGATATATTGATTACAATAATAATTTAAATTTAAAGAAACAAACAGTAAAATTCCAATTTGAGGCTATTTTTATATTGATTTTTTTCAGGGGTCCAGCAAACTCATTTTGGGAAATACGCTACCCTTATTTGTGGTGTTGTCTGCTTTTCATTTTCTTTGCATTCTTCCAGCAGTTTCTACTTACCGTTTCTGGAATGAGGCAGGTAAGTATTTAAGTACGTGTATGGTGTATGGTGAAATAAACTATACTAGAAAAGACCCAGCCACGTACTTGTATGGTTGAAGTTGAAAGTCAAGGGGAATGGTATACTAGGTATGCATAGCGAATAATAAAGAACCATGCAAGAGCTTCAAACCACTGCACTGAATTCTTTTCTTTTCTCTATATATACGGAAGTAGACCAGTGACCATTAAAACATCTCACAATCAGCGCGGGAGTACATAGTTAACTCCGCTGCGAAATCACCGCTAATGTTAAACTCCGGTAAGGGCAATGCCGCCAGTGATAATTCCACCGAGATCAGAGATGCGGAAAGTTGAAGTTGCACAAGTTTTTTCCATACGAGGTTGCCGCCTTGATAGTTGTGTTGTGTGGCCAAATTAAAAAATCCAGTCTACGTGCTATCGTTGCACGTTACTGACTTGAGGTTTGAGAGTTTATGATTGGAGAAAAAATCGAGAGTCAGTGGGACCCCTTGTCACTTGTTATTAGTGTGCGACAGTCAGGAAACCATATCTGCTCGTTTCTTGGAATTTTTTAGCTGATTCGGCCGCATTACTCGACAGAGATTTTCGCTTGAAATCCCAAAGGAAGACTAGAAGTAGTATTATTGTCGACATAGTAGTTTAATTAAACGATTAAACGAACTTACCTGAAGTTCGATCGTAATTATACGAATGAAGACTCGTCCTGAATAATTACACCTTGTATGCCTTCTTGCATGCCACACATTTTTAAAAATAAGGTGTTGCGTTAGCAACACCTTAAAAC